>JAODJU010020102.1:0-19831 GCA_026776725.1 Gnathonemus echidnorhynchus
TAGCCTCGTTTGTGGAACCGAATTTGGAAAAATTAAGCCGGGATTGTCGAAATAAGCCTGGCTTTTGAGGTTAGCTCACTTCGTGGAACAGCCCCCAGATCTATTTAAAGAGTGAGAGAGAAAAAAGTTAATTCTGGGCTCATGTCACAATGCCCCAATCATCAGATTCTTGTCATTAACCACCATTTAGGTTGATTGTGTACACCTGTGAAGTACTGCAAAGCAAATACTTAAACTCTTGAGACTCTCACCATAGTGCAAAGTTTTGTTTCTATTCCTCCACTTATTAGCCGAGTGTCTTATATGCTTTTAAATTCCCTGGAGTATGACTTTTGGCTTTATTTCCCATCTTACAACTCACTTGGAGCAAGTGATGTGACCTTCTGTTTAGCTGTGCTGCTTCAGTGGGTTTCATACAGTAATATTCCTCAAGAAAGTGGGCTAGGTAGCCATGCATGGTATTGACTAGGGTGTTTTGAGACGTTGGCACTTAGGGTTATTATTTGCGGAGATGTTCTCTTGGGAGTGCAGCTTCCCATTGAGGGAAATGATCCTTAGTCCTGAATCCTGGAAGGGATTCTGCAAAAATTCATTATTGGTGGAAACAGTGATAACTTTCCTTGGCAGACAAGATTTTGAATAGACAGCTATTTCCAACCTTTTCAGACCGTTGAATCAGAAATCAATTTAGTCTCTTCCTCACCTTTTAAATATTCAGTATTTTTAACTTTGATGTCTCTCCTGGTTGCCTTAGTTCAATGTGGCCTGAAGGGCAATGGGAACAACAGTCGAATGACTTGGAAATTCAGCTCATTTAAGTAAGTTACTTTTTTTGAAGAAAAGGGAAAATCTATAACTGTCAAGATTTATAACTGATCGGATCATGCTCCATGTGGATATTTCGCAATATAGTCATCATTGATTCAGAGTGTAATCTTTAAAACATTTCAGATGTAGCTCAAACACTTGACAAACAGGCAACAACTCCCGCACGGCTGACAGTGTGATGAATGTTGTGATGGCTCCAGGATTCTGAGAAGTTTACCTCTCCCCACAGTCAATAAAACTTCAGAGCCTCTGCCAGCTCATTGGCATTCAGGGTCTGTGAGCGGCACCGTCCCACCTGATTCCACCTCCTCCTGAAGATAACAAATGACAGGCTTGCTCTCGTTACCGTGCTGACCAGGTTGCTTGTCAATTACCCATGGCTCACTGTAATTACATTCCATTAAGATGTGCCGAAGGGTTGGGCTTCATAGACAGCTAGCAAATGATTTGTCCATATAAAAATAGCTAGCAAAGAAAGTTTTAGAGTAAATCAGCTTTTCTAACCCCTGCTTTTTCTTTGGTCAGTTAATAGTCATTTCACATGTAAAACACTTAAGAAACTGAATGTGGCCAAAGCACAAGTCCTTTTTACACAGTGTCTGAATACGAGTCCATGGTCAGTCTATTTACTCTTTACATGCAATCTGCTCTAAGTTTTTCTTACTGCAAACACTGCCCTGCTTTTTGAAGAATGTCAAATCTGTTGGTATGTGATTAAACAGTCAATAAAGATTAATTGAAAGTGAGCTATTTAAATAAACATATGTGCTGTTACCATTATTCATTTATATAGTTAATTGTCGAATGCTGCATTTTGTAAATAATTAATGACAAAAAAATATATATGGTTATTTGAAGGCTTTCACACTGGAATCAGATGACAGCTATCTACACACAAATAACAATGGAGATTAATATAATAGTAAATGTAAAAATGAATGGGACAACAGAAGAACTCAATATTTCCACATATTTTATGCTAAAATTCAGAAAAATAATTGTTTGGGGTATGAATCAAAGTGTCAGCTCAGGAAGGTGATAAATAATGTAAGAATGTACTATAGGCTTAGGGGACCCTGATTCGAGTGAGTGCCCCTTCTTTCTGCACAGAAATGGCTTCAGACCTCTGGGGGCATCGCAGTGCAGGGAAAGGCCTGACTGGGCCAGGAAACAAGACTCATTCTCAAGTCACTGAAACTTCCTAATAAGTGCCACAATGCAGGACTGTGCGTGAGAAATTCAACCCTAAATCTCAAAAGGTCATTTCCTATTTAAATAATTTTCCAAATTCCCCTATAGCAGAATATGTAGAACATGATGAATTTAAGTGTTCTACCCAAAATCGATCTTTATTTAAGCTGCTGCTGTCAATTTGAACATTACCAGGATTTTGTGACAAGTCTCTCTTCCTCACAACACTCTAAGGATTATTGAAGTTTCATTCTGTTATTCAAAAGAGAGATTTTCAGGGTCTGTCTGAAAGTAAAGCAAAGGCTGTTTTATTTCTGAAAACACAACATAAATCACCCCTTGTCTCCAATGATAAGAAGTTGGCTTCCATGGTAGGTGTCCATTAGGTCTTTGACCTTTCCTTCTGAGGGCATACTGTACTGTGGTCTTCACATTTCAGTGTTCTTCACTTTCAATCTCTGTCCCCACAGTACAAATTGAAAATATATCATTGTGTTGTGTTCTTTTCCCACAAAAAAACTAAGGATTGAGAACAAAATTAGTTTAAAATGCAGTGATTGAACGACTGATTGCTATATGCAGTTTACAATGTGGATCCTCTAACTCTGTAAATCTGGCTCAGTGACACTCATTGAAGCAGAAACTCAGTTCTTTTGTTGGCTTTTCATCTACAGTCTAATTTACTCCTTTTGTGAATCAGAAGCTCCGTTCTTCCTATTCTTCACTGATGATTTCATAGTGACAAGCAGTCGCATTTGTGAATTCGTATCCGGAAGGTTGCCAGAGTATGTGCCAAAAGGAACATCGTACTCTGCTGCTGGAACTCTTTGTCCTTGTCAAGAAAACTCCTTGAATCCTTGCTATATTATCTTCTAAAGAAGAAAAATCTGGGAAAAAAATTAATTTCTTTATTTTCTTGGAAAAATGAATCCTTTTCACTGCCAGTTAAAAGCATTTGTCACACTTCGGGGAGGCACGGAACAGGGGAAACAAGAGCAGGAGTCACAGTATCGGGGAATGAGGGATTTATTAGGGAAGTAACACTGAACACGAAGAAAAAGCAGGCAGTAACGTCAATGACAGGACTAGGGAAACATACTCGAATGTGGACTTAAATACACAGGACAACGAGACACAGTTGGCAATACGGGGATTCCACACGAGAGGATCCCATGAGCAGGGCATGACACATTATATCTATATTCTATCTAGTGTCAAAGGTATGGTTATTTTTAATTGTCAAAGGCTCCTTGAGTACTTTTGCAAAACGTATTTGAATTGCAAAAGCATTTGTATTCTTTCTGTGAGCCACATTATGTTAAACTACAAATGAATACATCTGTATTTGAAGAGTTTATTTCCAAAGTGCATCACACTCCATTTTACTAATTTCAGTTAAAATATGCCTATGAAGTAGCTGTGACATCCAGCATCAGAAAATCCTGAAATCTCCCTATATCCCCTACTAAACACACTGCAAGTACTCTTTGTTAGCAAAATGTGTTGTACACCAACTCCAATTAGTTACAAAATGCATCATTCCCTCTAAGCCAATCAGTGCCCATTAAAGATGCATTTTACATCACATCTTGCCCTGTTCTTGGTTCTAAAACATAATGATCCAGAGCCCATGCAGTCCCAAAAATTATGCTTGTTAATATGTTGTGTGCACAAGGTATGTATGTTGCTCATTGTCTCTGTCTCTTGCTGTTTGCGAGTTATTATATCAGTTATTGTGCTATGAATGGACACTCTGGGCACCTGACTGTAAGGTAATGTGAAGTGTGCATGCCTACATTCAAAAATTAATTAAAATTTGCCAGTAAAGAAATCTGGAAACACAAGGGATGTGCAAGAGTCATCATTATCTCTAACTGTTGAACCAATATCTCATTACAGCGGAAATAGGCTGTTTTCATAGCAATTAATAACATTAAACACAAATAATGAAAGGGCTTGAATCGCAAAAAATATTGGTGTACATCAGTGTCTCTGTACTGGACATCAACAGTCTGTGATTAAAAACCACTTGGCCTGCTTTTATCAAGACATGTTACAACCAGAAAAAACAATACTGAATATAAGGCAAACTACAACAGATATTTCAAGACTGAAGTAGAATTTTATGAGGCGTGTTCACTGCTCCATGTTCACATATGTGTTCAATACCCTGATTATCTTTTGCGCACAAGATTTTAAAATATATCATTGGTGCATTTGAATATGTTGCACTTTGTAAAAAAAAGGCTGCAGTGGATAAGATATTTTGGGGGAAAAATGTTATAATTATAGTCAATTTAATAAATAGTTCCAATAAAAGTCTCTATGTTGTATGTTTTTCATTTTGATAGTTTTAATAACTATGTGAAGTTGATACCTTTAAGTTAATTTGCTAATTTGCATCAAAAAATGGATTGTTTTTCAAGATGGATATGATTCACTTTGGAAATGCATTTGTAAAACGTAAAACACACACAAACACAGGTTTGTAATTATATCTTTGTGGGGATTCTCCATTCATTTCTAGATGGAAAACTTTAATCCCAATATGATGACCTTAAACCCTACCCAGCCCTAACCTTAACCATAAGCAACTTAACTAAATACAAGACTTTTGGTATTTTGTAGATTTTTAAAAATTTTAAGTTTTTTGATTGGATTCACAGATCTTTCTGTGGACCTGAAAAAATATTCCCCATAACATCAAGAAACAGGTTTTTTAATCACATTGTGGGGTACATTTGGTCCCCACAATGTAGTATAAACATAATCCACACACACACACACACATGCACACACACATAAATATATAATGATATAGTGAATATACTGAGATTTCCTGAATTCTCAAACTGAAGGCTTCTAACAGTGACAAAAGATTTCATTATGTCAGAAAGTAAAATATAGTGAGAGAAATGTGTGTATCTGTCTCATTAGTATTCAGAATGCCAAACTCAGTATTTGGTGGTAGCACATTTACTAGTAATTAGAGGTAATGAGAAAACTGAGGCTTCAAACCCTAGGTAGGATTAAGGTGTGCTGTCAATCAACGTCTTGATTAACTCCATGGAAATTGTAATACATCAATATGCGAATGACAGTGCGCAGTAATCCCACCCACTATGAGCACTAAAGGCATATTGCTTGAATCACTAATGGAACTTTTCTTGAGGAAGTCATAAGCTTCACATGCTAACTGGCAACAGGTTTTGTGGTTTCTGCTTCTCAGATTTGCTCTGGGTCGCTCAGGTAGCTTTGCAATCGCTACACAGAGCATATTTCAGTTCTTACCCCAGATCCTGCAAAACAAGACCATAACTGGGCCTCTAACCTAACTGGAAACTATATTTACTTGTATTATTAAAGTCCTTACAGTTCATATTTTTGTCTGTTCTTAAAATCGGTGTTCCAATATTGAATTTGCGCTCCACTTTGAATGATGGGATGCCGTTGTCCAAGCAATGTTGCAGGCTGGGTTTGTAGAAAACATCGCAATGTTTAGACTGAAAATATTCCTTTTTTAAAATAAACATACAAACTTCTGCAATGAAAATGCTTAAAGGAAAATAGGTTCTCAAAGATACATGGAAATGAATCTATGCAGAATAACACAATTATTATAAAATGTACTCATTAGAAAGTCTTTCCAACTTTTACATTGCATAAAATTATGTTTCTATTACTTCTAGGCCAGCTTTTTCATTTGTTCCTTGTGTCTGGTCTCATCTGACATCTGTGGCACATTTTGAGAGAATTGCTGAGGAGATTTATTCATTCTCTAATAACTGCATCCTTATTAGCCAGGCACACATTTTGCTACAGCAGTGTCCTGATTCTCACTAATGCCCATTCTCCTATCTCAGCCGCTGAGATATCCACAGGCTTCCATATCAGTTTTCCAGGTCTGGCCCTCCTTTTGGAGGAACGGCAGTGTGATAATAGACTATGAAGTGTCTTCAGAAACCAGCAAATTTTCCGCACTTTGCACGTTCTGTGGTTTTTGGTGGCTTGACTCATGATGGATTCACTAAGAACTAACGCAAACAACTGGGTTGGTTGCAATATTAAAAGCCATTTTTTTTTGTTTTTTGCATTTTTGATTTTAATGTGCTCTCATTACCACATCTTTGCATTATCTGTGTAAGAGCAGCCCCATGAAACTTTTCTTTTTTATCAGTCTCTAGACAGACCTGCCGGTGTGGTGAGTGTCCCTCAGGTCAAACCTTTAATCAGCTTGGACAATAAAAATAAAACATGACAGTCATTTCAGCAGCTACAATAATTACAACAACATATTTCATATACATATATGAAATAGTGTGGGTGCGTATATATATATATATATATAGATAGATATATATATATATATACACGCATATATATAGTATTTCTGTAGGGTTGCCTTTTGCAGACTTACTTTTCAATTATAGATCAGTATCATACAGTTTTTTTTTTTTACTAAGTCCCTCTCCTTGAGTAGAGGGCAAAACTCTTTAATCTCATTGCAGCCTAAAGTCAAAAACATTCAAATTTGCCAAGGTTTTATGTGGTTCTTGGATCCCTGAGGCATTTATATGTTTCGCCACATCATATAAGTTGTCGTTTCTATCTTCTACACCTGACAATGAAGACAAAAAAAATGAAGAATGTCAAAATGTCTCCATTCTAGCGGGTGTCTAGGTGAGGGTTATCTCTTAAATGTCACCCCAGGCAGGACAACTTTCTGCTGGCCTTGTGAATTTTGTTGTGCATGAAATGATTTCATTAGAGATGTGACTCTCTGTCGAATACCCAGCATCTTAACATTCCTATTATACTCTCCACTGGTTCCATCACTTCAGCTCAGCCTTTGTTGGGACTTGTTTGATTCTTTTAATAGCCCAGAGGGACATTACGCTAAAATACAAAGCACCTTAATGCAGTTAAAACATTTAAAGCCTTGCTTTATTACTAATACAGTAATAATTGCTACATTTATATGATTATTTTACTGTTTCAAACATCAGTATGTGTAGAAACAGCCATTGTTTCATTTGTAAGGGGAAACTTTAAATATCTGGTTATTCAATAAATAAATAAATAAACAGCTGCATTGGCCATACACTTGGTTCACCTTCGAAAAAGATAATTCATTTAATATGTGCTTAATAACTAAATTGTGTATAAGAACAATTGACAATAACTGTATTAATAATTAAAACACAAATTTGTTGAAAATCCCAAGGTATAGCTTCTATTTAAGATAATGAGCCATTCGGACATCAGACTAAACTAAACCTTGAAATGAACATTTTCTCCACTATTATTGTTCATATATTTTCATTTATTTTTGTTCTCTTGTATGTCTGTCTTTAATGCAACTGTAGATTTCAGAACTGGGATAGCTATAAACAGTAATACTATCTTTATCCTCGTCTAGTAGCCTGCTAAATGGATTACACGCATGGCTTTCTATCAGCTTAGGACTGCTTTAATACCATTTTCTCTTGTTCACATATATGTGTACACACGCAAAGCATTTATATGGCGGGACACAGAAAGACAGCAAATATGAGGGATGAATGCAGACCGACCCCTGACAACACATAAAAATGTCCCCCAAGGATGAATCCTGTAGGTGTTTTCGCAGAGCTAAACTTATTATGAGACAACCAGAAGTGGAACAGGCAGCCAAATGTAAGAACACTATTCAGTTCATGAGCAACTGCAGCAAATAGGTCTGTTAGCAGAGTTATTCTCAGTCATTATCACACACTGTCGTGACTTTTAATTTGAAAGACAAAGTACCCAGACAGAAGCCAGATTAACTAATTATTTTAGTACGGTTTGATGCTGGGCTGTACGGTGACTGTTTGAGGGGCAGGTGGTAAAAGGCACCAATAGGGGGGTAGTGGGATTGGTGACGGCGGGGGTGCTGGCGATTTGTTAAATCCATGAGATAAAAAAGAATAGCGGGGGGCACTCTTAATAGTCCCCCACCCCCTTTGCATGTTCCTGGTGATGGCAGGGTGGCTCAGTGGGCACTGTGACCTCCAGGGTTGAGGGTTCGATTCCTAGCTCTAGTTTTGATTGTGGGATTGGTCCCTCTAAGTTACTGTGCGTGCTTTTAGTGTGTGTGTCTGTGATGGACTGATGTGCCATCCAGACTCATTCATCCCCTGTACTTCACTGCAGCCTTGCCTTGGATGTGGTCATGGAGGCCAGATGGACATATCGACTCAATTATTCTTATGGATTATTGCATCACAAAGTGTCAGTGAGACCTTGCAGCTTGTCGGAACTTATTTCTGAACAGCTGTGATTATGGGATTCTGTGTAATATATGAGTCCCTTATTCTGCAAGCACAGTGCAAAACAGTTTGCACTGATTAGCTACCTGAGATTATAGTTATGATGAAATACCTAACAAAGGAAATAACAACTGAACCTATGACTTTTTTTTCTCAAAGTGACCGGTGATAGCATTCTTGTAATTAGCAGAATTTCAGATATTTATGTCAAGAGTCTCTTGTGTGGCAGGCAATGTTCAGGAGTTGCAGATTTGATTAAGTGATGTACCCTTTGGTAGGCATGAATGGGAATATGCCAGGTTTAGTAATGATGCAACGCTTGGGATATTGGATGAAACCTTGTAATGAACATCTATATACAGGAAATAAAATAGTCAGCTTTTTGGGTCACAAATGCCATACCAAAATAGCCCCCACCCTTCAGTGATATGGATTCCCTGTTATAAACTAGGCCACAGTGGGGTTTTAAATGTCTCTTGGCGCTTGTCCACGTCTAAGTGTGGTTGGCCTGATAAGCACACGTTTCAGCAGCTGGGAGACGACGGGAGAGAGGGACTTAGTGTGCCGACTCCGGCATGCTCACTGCATACAATGCTAACTCTGTTCCAACTCACTCGGAAATATCCAGGCTGAGCTAGGAATGTCAGTCAAACTTTTCCCAATGGTGGAGCTCGTGGTGTGGAGCATTAAGGTCCATAAAAAGCCCCCTGGAAATATGCCTGCTGTGGCGGCAGGTCACGTGCATGCGACGCGGCACCATCTCCAGTCAAACTGAAACATTCGCTTTGCCCTTATTTAGCTGGTCTTTCTCTGGGTCACCTCCAGGGCCCAGATTCCACTCCCCCTTTTCAGGTTTCCAAGCAGTACTTAGAAGCTCCATTTAAAACCTTTCACCCTCTTCTACTGTGAAGCAAATTAGCTGCCATTTCACAGGGCTGCACTCTGAAGTGTGTTTCGGTGCCCTTTCACGGCAATTCCACTGATTGGATGATTGCGCTGTTCTACACACTGCACCCAGAGCAAACCTTTTCATGTTTAAAAATTTTTAAATTCAGAAAGTTTTACATTTCGCTGCAGTGATAATCCATTACATTTTCCTTTCTGAACTACTAATTGAAGTTTCCTCTGCAGAACGTTTCTGCATTTTTAAGATACTGATTTAATGTTTTGAACCAAAATCAGTGGTATTTTGTTGCTGTAGTTGCTGGCACAGTGTACAGAAACCTTTTTAGTTGATCTTTTCAATTTTTCATCTAATACTTTTAAAATAAATAAGTCAATTAGGGCCCTTGTAATAGTACAGATTTTTCTAAGGTCTCAGCTAAATGCACATATTATGCCAAGTTTCTGAACAGTTTAATCTTTAGCATCCTGGCGGTTTTTATTTCCCAAAAAAAGCACTGATTGAATAAAGCTACAGTCTTGGATATGTGCCAGACAATAAAAAGCAACCCTTCAGTTAGGGCTGGTCAATGCTAAAGGCGACACCAGCGGCCACCTAGGGCACTACATTGTAAGGGGGGGCATCTTGCCAGCCAATTTCATTTTGTTTTGAATAGGGGGTGCTGTCGGTGGTACTGGCCTAGACCACCACATAGGCCAGGAATGGAACTAAAAAAGAACCGTTTAAATGAAAATGCAGGGTAACATTTCCAGTGCAAAACAGCTAATAGAGGTATTATATAGAAGTACATAACACAAAGATTGGCATTGACGTACACTGCAGTACGTTAACAGTGTACAGTATGTAATTGCAGCATGGCAGCAGTGTATTACATGAGTGCAGAAAATGCCAGCCCATTGCACTGAGGTAATTCAGAGATATTTATTTGCTGCATGTCTTTGGATTGTGGAAGAAAAGTAAAAACCCATGTAAGAGGGGAACATGCAAACACACACACACACACACACACACACACACACACAATACAGGACTCATAGCCCAGCAGTCCTTCCCATATTTATATCATATACGTGCCTTTATACCTTTATTTCAATCTTTCAATCCAGGCTGACAGTTTATAAGACATTCTATAAACTTCTGTAGGATTTGCAATATGTACAAACATTTATACATATATACATATGTGCCTGTATCTATTAAATCACATAATAGATTTCTAGGGGTTGTCGTAACTGAAGAAATAATATTGTTTTGAGAAAAAAATGGAAGACAAAATAACACATGTTGTCTAGTCAGGTTTTATCCAGCCAGAAATTTGGCCAGATAGAAAGAGGTGGGTGTTAAAAGGATGGGTGCAGTGAGTTTAGTGATGGATCCCGTAGCTCACAGGAAATATCCTCTCCCCCTTTGTCACTTTTACTACTAACATAATTTTTCCTACAGCAAAGAAACCTTTATTTCAATCTTTCAATCCGGGCTGACAGTATATACGACATTCTATAAACTACTGTAGGATTTTCCCCAAATATGCAATCAGCACTGCATATATCAATTGATTAAAGTTTCAGTTTTGCGTAACACTTGCATAGTATAATGAGAAGACTATAGGAATCAGTCTCACCCCAGAGCCCCCGTCATCAGAAATGCAGATTGAAAGGAAACAAAACCTTATAACTAATTATTTGTTAGTTGTCCACTGGGCCTTTCAGTCATCTATGCTTTTATGCTTTAGACTTTTCATGTTTGTTTTTTTCTTAGTTGCTTTAAACATCATTATTTAGACTCACAAAAACTCATCTGTTTTGCATTAATAACAGTGCAAGACTATTCCAGTTTTTTAATTATTGCCCCAACAGCAGAAATGGGCATTTTCAGATGAGTAGCTATTTTTTAATACCCATTCCCTTACTTATGAAGGTCAACACTCAACAGACCCCTCCCTCATTTGGTTTGTATGTTCTCTTATCTTTCCCAGGTGGATGGATGTCTAAGGGAATTTGGGCTCTGGGTCACCTCATGTTTCTACCCTAGGTAATCAGGAAGTCATAGATTACAGCTTATCCACTCCAATCAACTGAAAGATGTACAATTTACAGGGGAAACGTGCTTCAGTTATGTTGTTTTCACTATAATTTACAGCGGTGCCAATAATCGTGGCACACATGTTTTTGTTAAAATAATTATTTCTTGATGAAGCATTTGTTTTTCTATGAAAAAATATATTTCAATGGAAGGTTGGATTTTTCTCATTTTTTTCAGTGTGAGATGAAGCTAATTCACTACACATTTTTTCTAGCCCTTTTTACAAATCTTTACAAGGGGTGCCAATAATTGTGGAGGGCAGTGTAAACAAATTTCCTGTTTACTGCCTAAGACTTTTGCACAGTAGTGTATATACAGTACATGGTTAAGCGACTCAGGAGAGGGATATCTATAAATACTACGTAACATTAAACATTAGTAACAATACTATGCGAAAACCCCTGTGGTCCACACCTTTTCAGCAGGCCCTTTAGGCTATAACCAGTTAGCATGTTGGTGGTTTGTTGAATCTGTGGGAAGACTTGGCAAACAAAAGTTTAGCATCCTGATTTGCCTGAATGTTTTTTCTGACTCCTTGTCCTCTTGGCTCTGTCTCTGACTATTTGGAATCAATATGTTTCTGAGAAGCGCCTACAAATGTTTATACCGTGTATCTATAGTTTGGTTTTAAAATGATTTTGTGAATAAACATTCAGGCCTTGTCCTCTGCTTCCTGTGTATTTAGTGCCCTTCATTTTTGGTTCATTTGCAGTTGGATCCCCTATTCCCTGACCCCAGCTCAGTATCTATAAAAATCAACAATGGTTCATAATGCACATTTTTTACCCTTCAGGATCACCACAGAACCCGGTGCTGCTGGTAATTACTATCGAAAATCTCAGATATGTGACATTGTCTGGCAGACCTTTTGTGGAAGGCCAGGGCTACGGTGAGCCCCCAGTGAATTTGTGTTGCTTGTTGGCCCCTCCTCTGCGTGACAGATGGTGATTGGCAATGACAGGCGCAGAGAAGTGATTTTCTCAGGTTTTTCTCCATTTTTTTTTTCCGCTAAGATCAGGCTTGTCCATAGCTCGCCCTCGCCACGGCTTCCCCCTGATGGGGGGGACGGTGCCCCCACAGTGCCGAATCGCTGAGTAAGAAGCACGCCTTCAGGAGCCTGCACTGCTGTGTAACCTTGAATCTTTTCAAAGTCAAAATGGTGGGAGGTGGGGGGTAACTTTGTTTGTTTAAGCTTTTGGGGGGTTTGTTGGGTTTTCCATTTAGACAAGTTACCTTAGAAAAAACTAATAAGTGTGTTTTGAAATATGCAATGTTTTGGTGAAGGAAGGTGCTAAACATTCAGAACTTCAGAACTTACATGCCTTTTTAAAAATAAGACAGCATTGCTACAAATTGTTATCTTTCACATTTTTTAGGATAATGCATTAATGCTCAAAATGTATGTTGGATATTATTTCCCACAACCCTATCCAGGTGGATGGATGGATGGATGGATCTTCAGTTTTATTTGCTACTGTACATATTTCATAGATATTGTTGTGGACACGGAAATGCTTTGATTTGCATGACTTTTCACTGAATGTGATGAATGTGTGATTAAAATACTTGTTAAACATTAAAACCACACTTTTTCTGTGGGTCTTTAAATGTACGAGTAGCACGTTACTCACAAGGACTCGGAAAACTGTACTCTATCCAACAATCTCTGTTGCAGTAGACACACAGTTTGCTTGTTGAGTTTACATTTGATCTTCTGCTATTTGCAGGTTGCCTCTGAAATGTCTATGTTTGGTGATGTATTGCTGCATCTTACTAAGAAAGTGTAAATCAATGCTTCGGCATATTTAAATCTGACAGGGAGCAGAAGTGACCGTTGTCTGTTTCTTTGGTTGTTTTTCATCAGCAAAGGACCAGAGCAGATTTACCATGTAGCACACATTGAATTCATTCCTGCTAAGGATGCCATCTTGAAAAATAGACATATAGGTTAGCGCACTGTACTCTTTTTCTTGCGATGCAAACTTTTTTCTTGTCTAGAAACAATTCATTCACCATGGGTCTAGCAGATTAAAGCATACTTTATACACTGGGTGCTGTGTGCAAAGCACTAGCAGGAAGGGAGACTACTTTCAATGAGAAACAAAAGGTCAGATGGCAAGATAACATGATTATCTCAGGCCACGGCCTCAGCCAATGGAATCCATCACCTGACTGCATCTTGTCCATCAGCTTTGAGGCGACACAGGACACTGACTTCCTGAAGGAAACTGGCATGATAAATGGGGGTGCAGCTAATTGATTACTTAAATGTATCCAAGGTAAACTGAGATATAATAGCAGGATGTTATCAGTGTTATCAAAGTCTCAAAATGAATAATGACATTTTCTGTTTTGGGGATATTTGTTGCTGGCATGGATCTGCATTTGTAAGATAAACATTTTCTGAAAATCAATTATACTTTTTTAATGAGGTTTGAAAACTAAATAACCTGAAGACATATCAATTGAAAATAGGACTAATTGTATTTTTGGGGTCACTCGCACTTCACTGACAACTAAATTACTCCAATCAGCCAGAGGTACTTCATATAAACTGGATAGCTAACCACAACAAATGAAACTGTAGTTAAATACTACTTCAGAATTAAACTTCTTTTTTTTTTTTACATATTTCATCACCCAAACAAGAAAATTACTTTCTAATAAAATAAAAGAATCAAAGAGTAATGGTCATGGTTAATGATGCTGAAGATGAAGATGATTAAATGCAGCCCTAGTTGAATTATAAAAAATCTTGCTAGATGTTGCCTTTATGAATAATCTGACAACCTATGAGGCAAATGTCTATTCCACACATTCATTCCACATGTCATTCCAAAAGGAAATAATGTTTTTGCTGATTTTATTAGGGTAACATGAAAATAAAATTCAACTAACTATTTTGATTCTTAGGCTGTATGAGACCTCAGGTTACTGGAGACCTCTTACATGCTATAAAGTCTGAGTATTTGCGTGATAGAGATAAAGTCTGTGAGCTCTTTTATTGATTTAGTTTTACTTAGTTTCATCTATCATATGCATAGTGTGTTGGATCTAATATTATTGTTTCATGTAAAAAGGTCCAAATTTTAAAGTTTAATGCAATAATGAGCCATACTCCTTAGAATCTGTGTTTTACTGTTCTTTTTTGAGAACTGCTTCCAACAGCACTGGAAGTATCACACACTGTACACATCTTTAAACCCTTTTCGGCTAGCCTATCATAGCTTGATAAAATGGCAATGTGAATGGTAGTTAGTTATCAATTCAGTAACAATCTGGCTTCAGGCTTTGCCTGCGGTATTGAAACCTAGCAAACCTTAACTAGATTCATCACATGGTTAAGGTTATAGAAAATGGGCCAGCTAGGTGCATTTGTGAGATAAGGCACTATTGTAGTGTTTTTTCATTTGTTTAATGTTTCAGGGGGCTTTGTCCTATTTTTGCATTTTTATTTGAGCTTCAGTAATAGATCCCCAACGTGTATTTTTTTCATTTTTCCAAATAAAATTGTGTCTTTCTTTGAGCAAGCCAACCTGTGACACTGACAGAGCCTTGCAATAGACCTCAAGCTCACAGCATGCCACACCAACTCATCAGCTGCAAGCATCAGGGTCAAAACCTGCTATTGTGAAGCATAATTTTCCTACATCACAGTTCTCCAGTCCTCATAACTCCCTTATAACTGATAAAAGCTCACCACCCGAAAGACATAATGAGGAATTTTTTCTTAGGGTGCACGTGTTACAAAATGAAGAAAAAGGACCCTATAGATATACATATATAAACACACCCTCGCCTCCCAGCCAATTGTATAAGGCACAAGACTGTAATGCCTCTTGTTCAGCACATACTACTGTTCATGTAGAAGTATATTATACCAGCACTGTAAATAATGTGGCTTTGTCTGAGTGTGTTTTTAATTGAGTGCATCCCCCTGGGAACACAATCCTGAAATTGCTCCTGAGCTATCATAGGAGTAGAAAATTAATGCCTCTATTAATTGAGTTAATTATCTGTAGCTGTTACCCCATCTCCTTTTTCACTCAAACTAAGCATGGTTAGATGAATTAACAGAAATCACCCTCTGCTGCCTTAAGCACTTTCCTACATCTCTTAGGAACACTGATTCCATCATGGTGACAGTCTCTGCGTAATGTAACCCCTCAGCAGCTTGGCTGTTTCTCCTGTAAGACCTTAAGTGCTGTTTCACTTATCAGACAGACTCATAGTCCTTGCTGCTTGGTAGCCTTAGGCAGCATAACTGTGGTCTGTGTTTACAGTAGACCTTGCACATCCTTACCATGGAACCGGCTGGTGAGGACATTTAATAACAGATATTTGTCCTATCTTTGGAACTCCAGGATGATCAGTTAGTGTACAGATGCCTTATATAGTCCATTCTTGACTTACGTAAGTCCAGCTTATGTAAATCTAAACTTAGGCAAAAAGATATATGAGATACAGTTTAAAGAAGCTCCTTTGCAAAAAGGCCTGTAACTTTATACTTTATTTGGTAACGCTTTACATTAACTCCACCTTGATAGTGCATTTGTTATGCATTCACTGAACTTTCAGTGCACTTTCATAATGCATTTATAACGCATTCATAGAACATTCATAAGCAGCGTATAAGTATACCTTAACATCCTGACATACCTTAGCAGCTTTAATATACATTAAAAACAAACATTATATGATAGTAACATAATTGTATGATCGTAAAATGTTTGTTATTAATGTATATAAAAGTATGTTTAGATTGTATGTTGTTGAAACTGATGGAAATTTTAGTATACCTTATATCAGGGGAAGCCAATCTTATCCGCAAAGGGCCGGTGTGTATGCAGGTTTTTGGCATAACCTGTAGGTCAACTGTTCAAACCCACTTAGTAATCTAATTAGGGAGATGCAGCGAAAACTCGCATACACACCGGCCCTTTGTGGATAAGATTGGCTTTCCCTGCCTTATATTGTGAATGCATTATGAAGGTGCACTGAGAGTTCTATGAATGCATTGTGAAGTTAACGTAAAGCATTGACCTTTATTTTTTCATTAATTTAATTTGTGTTCTTTAGTACATATTATTAGTATACTTTTTCTCGTGTGTTTTTTCCTATAAGGTGTTTTGAATGGCATGGGAAGGTACACCAACTTAAATACGTGTTTGTAGAATGAATTATTTATGTCAGCCAAGAACTGCCTGTACTAGAACTTTCAGTATGGCATCAAGGTACAGAATTTTAGAAATATTATCCAAAACATATTTTAACAAACTTAGCATCTTGTTAAGGTAATAAAAAATTCTATAACTCAGATAACCAAGTAAGTCTCATTCAGTGTAGAATGTTACAGTATAATGGAATTGCTATAAAGTCCTATACAGTGTCTTCATATAATAATGAAATTTAAGTAATTTAATTTTTTATTTTTACTTTGAAAGCAGTTACAAAAATAGTGAGCAGTCTTTGTTGAAGCTAGAAATATTAGTGGGGATTAATTTGTTCAGGGAGCTATATAGTTTTATTGTGCGAATTCTCCATGACCCAAAACAAGATAAACAGTTAAAAGGTAGATTAATGGATTGATTATGTAAATTGATTTAATAGTATTTGAGTCAATAACAAAGAGTACAGACAGAAGTAATTAACTGTTATATTTTGTGGTTCATATGTAGTAAACACATGTATTGCTTCTAGAGGTCACACAAAAAATACAGAGAGGGACATTATTTCCGAAAAACGTACGGCCAGTGTCCATTTTCTCAGTGACACCCCTATTTAGTGCTATGTTTTCTGCGTTGACTGATTATGGCACTTTTAATCGGGTGAAGAGACTTCCCAGTTTTCTGTGAGAAACACATAAATCGCTCAGAGGACTTTACACACTCATTCGTGCAGCAGCAGGTGCTGGATCGCATGCTGCTAAATTGAGGTGGGTTTATTCAGCTGATACGTGGTGAGGAAAGTGACTTTTAATGTCCTTCTCCTTATTAAAAGTCTACTTTTAAAGCCAGCTGGCAAATTAATTCCATCACTGGGTGGTAATTTTCTGTAGAAATAAAACAGAAGAATGGGTTCTGGTGTATGTGAGTAAGGGTGGCATGATGGTGCAATGGATAAAACCGTCACCTTTAACCTCTGTGACCCTGGTTCAAATTCCTGCCGTGGCTACATGTGTGTGGAGTTTGCATGTTCTCCCCATGGGGCTTGTCCCACCCCCCCCAGTCCCAGTCCAAAAACATGCTGAGACTAGTTGGAGTTACCAAATTGTGATTGGTGTTTGCCTGTGCTCTGTGATTGGTTGGTGCCCCATCCTGGGTTGTTTCCTGCCTTGTGCCCATAGGGTCCAGACTCCCATGACCCTGAATGGGCCGGGCAGTTTCAGAAAATGGATGGATGCATTTGATTGGTGTATTAATGTATAAGTATTTAATTGGACAGGAGCTAAAATGATAATGATTTGTTAAACTGCTTTCTAAAAATGTAATGTAAACATTGATGCTATGCCTTCAGATCTTAATATTGTAGAAACTGTGATGGAAGTTTTAATATTCCTTATATACCTTAATGCAACTACTCCTGGTTAACAAATCAGCTGAAAATGACCCATTTTCCCAAAAACATTTTATTAATGTTGAATGACTGTATAATCTTTCCCGGTAAGTTTCACAGTTTCTAGGATTTATGGTAAATATTCAATAAATTTTTATATGAAAAAATAATTTGTGGTATTATTTTTATGACAACGGAATGATATTAATTCGCTTTACCTGACACTTGGATTGCGCATTACTTTGTCAATATTTTAAATATATTTTTACTAATATCTTCCCCAAGAGAAATGTTTCCTAAAGAAAGTGCTTAAGGGATTACACATTTAGGTTGTGAAAGTCAGTAAGTTATACCTTTATTGCTATATTACTTCAGGCACAGATCTTAATAAAATGACTCAGCTCTGCTTATGATGACCTACAGTAACGGTTTGTAAGCCCAGCCCCACTGTTGATCAGGTCTGACTTGTCGTGGAACGCCACTCCCAAGATGTAGAGACTTCTTACTATTCGCGTCAGATGCTTGTTATAGAAAAATAAAATAGAAAGCAGATCCTTATATTGAGAAATATTGATGACACAACGTAAATGGCCTGCATGGAGTGGACACTTTTCCTGCTGACAAATGTAAAGTACCTCCAAAGAAAAGACATAGAGAACATCTGTAGACCAACCCTTCTCTCATGTTATGTATGAGTCTAATGACCCAATTTCTTACCTGTGTGGTCATCAACTTGCCTCTTAGAATTGCTTCTGCAAAAGGTTTCTTATCCTCAGCAAATGGGCCGTGCTGAGAGGCCCTGAGACGACGCGGAGTAGTTTGCTTCCCTCCTCCTGCAAAGCAACCTGCAAGTTCAGTAATTACTCCATACAGGCAATGGGCTGCAGACTGAATTTTTGATGTTTACATGTCACCAGGACTCACAAACTTGTACAGTTTATTATTGGGGAAAAATACGAGAACCAGAAGTCACCTGTACAAAAAAAAAGAAAATAGCGGCTATTTTTATATTGTGAGACACAATATCATGGAAATTCTGAAGCTATCATGTGTTTACACGCCTAATTAATCCCTAATGAACTTACATTTTGATTTAAATTTGTTTACTTGGCAGACATTTCATCCCAAGCAACATACAAGTTAGATAAATAATATACACAGTCCCAGTCAAAAGTCTGGACACACCTGTTTTTAATGGACTTGTCTCTAATTTAGCTATGTTATTCACCTTATAGTAAAAGGCCTCAAGGCAATGAAGTAAAACATACAGTATGAAATATTGGAACGTTGAAGAGAAGTGTTCAAAATCTCAGAGTTTTCTTAAATTTTAGACTCTTCAAAATAGCCTCTTTTTGCTTCAATGACAGCGCTGCAGACTCTTGGCATTCTTTCAACCTGCTTACATTTGTAGCCATCTGGAACGCTTCTCCAACAGTCCTGAAGGAATTTTCACAAGTTTTAGGCACACGTGAGCTACCTTGCTTTTACTTTTTAATCCTAATCATCCCAAACTGGCTCTATATTGTTTAGGTTGGGGGATTGTGGGGGCCAGGTCATCTGTCACAGCACTCCATCTCTTTCCTTGATCCCAAAATAATTGTGTAATACTTAAGGCAGTATATAGATTTTATAGTCATACACTGATAATAACTCAATGCTCATGTAACCTTTCTGGTTTCTTCTAATATAAATTAATCTATTTTGATCTATAGTTATTGTGGTGATTTATGAAACTCAGGTGTTACATCCACAACTATCACGCTGCTAATCTATAATACTCAAGCTCCTCAAATGTCATATTGTAATATATAACACAAGCCCTAAATCACACACACATGATGGGTAAACATATCTTTATGGGGACCACTCATTCATTTCTATGGGAAAAATGCTAACGCTAACTTTGACAACCTTAACCCCTACCCAGCCCTAACCATAACCATAACCAAGCAAAATACAAGAGTTTTTGCATTTTTAGTTT
>JAODJU010020540.1:0-19733 GCA_026776725.1 Gnathonemus echidnorhynchus
TCATCAGAAGCCAAGTGGGACAGAAAACCTACTGGATAGTAGCTCTCCAGGACCGGAGTTGGAGACCCCTGGTGTAGGCCAACAGGAGCGGACATGGCTGACTGACACCGGAGACCCCTCCCCCCACCACCTCGCTGTTGCTGTAGCGTGCCAACTCAGAAATGAAGCGCATGTGGTCGTCCCGGATCTGGATCATCTGCTCGCAGATGTTGTACTGGGGGCTGCTGCCTGTGGAAGTGCAGGACCACCTGGACAGAAACAAATGCCCCTTTCAGCTTCCTCAAGAGGTCATGCTCAGTTCACGGGTCCTGGTGCCAACGGGGCCTCACCTGGACTTGTTCTCCTCGAAGTGGGCGCTGGTCTTTATATACCTCGACAGCTCGATTTGCATGTCACCGAAGAGCGGCACGACCTGGAGTTGCTGTGGAAACAAAAAGAAGTAGAGCTGCCTGACGCACCACGTTTTAATGAGTAACTGACAGCGCATCTTTTTCCAACAACTTTGGATGTTAAATTTATACCCTTCAATTCACATACTTCTCAGACCCACCTTGAAAAACTTATCAATCTTTGCCAGGTTGATCCTCTTCTTGGCATCCAGCTTGTAGATGTTGCTGTTGGCTCCATCCATCAGGTACAGCCCAAAGCCCATCACCTAGACAAACATCCACAAGACTGTGATTCACCTTCAAAAGGCAGACAGAGTGAAACGCAGCTGAAAACATCTAAAAACGTCCAAGGGATTCTGCTGCGTTTTTTCATGCGAAACAAAAACGTAGTACATTTGCAAAAGCGAATTTAAGGACCTCGACGGAGCCGAAGACAAAGTGAATGAGGGAGATGCTTGGCTTACTTTGAGCAGCATGTGCTTCTCGCTGGGCGTGAGATACATCTTGTTCTCATAATAGTCCACACACAGGTTTACGATGTCTGCCAGGAGTTCGTCGTAGCCACTGATGACCTCCAGCTGCTGCTGCAAAGACTGGAAAACCCAGGGTCATCAGATCAGGACCCAGAACAAAAGGACACGAGTCATAAATTATGGGTTAAAAGGAATGAGGGGACGGCAGCACACCTGAGTGATTTTGTTGTGGTTGGCCAGGAACATAGACAGGTTCTGGGACTCCTGGATGGACTGGGGTTCAGACATCTTCCTGAGGAACTGAGCAGCCCTGGTGGTGAATAAGAGTGAGATGATCATGAAAACCTGAAGGACACTGCATGAAGTGAGGGAGCAGGAAGAAGACCTTGCTAAGGGCACTGACAACAACCTCACCAGAGACCTGATCCAGATGATGAGCCCCAACCTAACCCTACCACATCTGAAATGGCACGCGAGGTACCTCCCACAGCCTCACCTCACAGGGCTCAAAACAACTGATCGAAAGTCATCTGAAGTCCTCCTGCTAGCAGAAACACATTCCAAAAAGCAACCATTTTCAGTCAGGAGTGCTTTTCCTACCTCCCAGGACCTGATCGACCGATCATCGATCTGTCCGTCTGATCAATGAATCAATGAGACATACAGACAAGCAGACAGACAGAGACCTTTGTTGATGTGATGAGGCTTTGATTCCACATCTGTTCAGCTCTCGGCATGTAAGATAAGATCCCCTCACTCACAGGCTGCTGGAGAACAGCTTCGCCCTTGATCTGACAGCCAGCACATCCCTGCCTTTCTTCCAACCCAACCCTCAAAAATTCCATCTCCCCCACTTAACATCTACCTCTGGGACCCTGTCCAAAGGGTCAGAGAGATTAAAGCTGGATCTATTCAGACACAACCACTCAAATGTCAACCTTTAAGCTAGGATTTTCATTTTGTTCCTTTTATGACTCATCACCCAGCTTCAGGAGAATGAGGAAATACATCTTTAGCCAGAAGCATTTGACTAACAAGAGGGAAACATTCTGATAGCGCCACCTGGTGTCCATTCACACAAAAACAATAATGTTTCAGCTATGCTCTAAGAAACCTCCAATTCATAGAATTAATATATGACCACAGCCTGTCTAAAACTGCGTTTTAGTGCTCAGTGGAGGTCATCAACAGAATATAATCAGATTTTAAAGACTAATAAAAATGTGAGCTGAAATAAGCCAGACTTTCAGATGAACAGTGGAACTGAATTCTTTTTGGCACCTCCAGCATCATACCAGTATTATCTTCATGGGTTATTTTAGCTCAGAAGACCGTAATACCCCAGGATCACAGCTGGGTAGGGCAGCCGCCGGCTCGGGTGGCCAGGTCTGTCGCCCACCTCTTATAAGCCGAGTGGTCGTTCTTCACGCTACACTTCATGTTCTTCAGCTCGTCCAGCACGGCAAACATGTTGATGAATTTGCCCAGCGTGAGCAGGTACGCCTCGGACACAAAGTCTTTCCGGCGCTCCGCGTGGCACAACCTCCGCACCTCACCACAGAAGCGGTCAATGGCGGTACGCTAGGAAAAAGGGAGAGGGAGAGAGAGAGAGAGAGAGAGAGAGAGAGAGAGAGAGAGCACAAGAGATCATTTATATGCATATTGTAGCATCAAATATGCTGTTTAAACCAGAATGGCACCAAAAATTAAGTGAAAAGCAGCTGGTCCATAAGCGCAATCATAAGCTCATTCGACAGAGGTCACCTGGAAGTACATGAAGTTCATGAGCTTTGTGACTTCAGGCTCCAGGACCTCCACAGTCTTCTCATAGATCTCCACTCTGTTGGGCTGCTCGTTGCATTTCACCTGGGGGATGGCCCGCGAGCAGCTCCGCCAGGTGTACAGCATGATGGCATATTCCTGGCCCTGCTCAAGCATCTCATTCTAAACACAAAGGAGGAGACACCTCAGGACAGCTGGACAGGCACGGCCCCTGAACGCAGACACAATCACACAATAGGGGTCCTAATCTTATACAGTACAAAGAGCTCCCACATCAACACTACAATATCAGAATGAAACAAAGTTTGAGAAAACATTTCACACCCCAACTTCAACACAAGCCTCCTTATTGTGCGCTTGTGCAAGTTTTTTTTCCTGTCCGAATGAGCCCAGATCTAAGGTCACTGCTGCTCTCCCAGCTATGAACGGGCGCTGAGATGCAGGCAGTCCCTCAGAGAAGCACACAGCACTCCACAGAGCCCGGAGCGATGCTTGTTGCATATAAAGTGCCATTTGATGCAGACCCAATGGGCTTTTACACAGCAATAATCCTGCTTTAATGAGGCACAGGGCTCCCCTGTCTTGGGGCAATGAATAGCAACAACGGAGGTTTGTCACCGGCTAGACCAGGAGGTCGGCCTTTGGCAGAAGCCTCGCACCACGGCTCTGTGCCCCAGAGCTCAGTTTGTACAACGCCATTGCAGACAACGACTCTATTATTAGCATCCAAGGCTCAATTCTGGAGTGGAGGGCTTCCGATTGGGTCAAACGGCATCAAGTAAATCATCTGTCCTTGCAAGCTCCAGCTCCTTGCTGCAGTAGACGAAGGTGGGACAGAAAAGGCGAGGAGGTCTTTACCATGCCGGAGTGGACAGTGGCTTGCTCGATGTATCTGGCGATGCCAGTGACGAAGGCGTTGCGGTCCTCGAAATTGGTGTTGAAGTTGGGCTGCAGAGAAATGCAAAATATGCGTATGCAGAGACGGAATGAACTCCGGCGGAATGTGATTAGAAACCACAAAGGGCAGCATTAGCCATTTTAAAGAGCATGAACTCAAATATACTGGGTATAACTCATGGGTGGAGGGTGGTTTTCCATCTGTGTGGTTAGCACACAGGAAGGTGCACAGCAGTGGGTGTGAAGCACCCGTTACATGAAACAAGCACCGCTTCCTACGGAGGTGCCTACCTGGTACATGAGAGAGGATGGCAGCGGCTCGATGCATGGCTGCTGGTCTGGGAGGGGCAGCTCTTCCAGCAGGTCCACGTTGGACAGGGCGTCTTCCAAGGTCACCGCGGACGCCATGGTGCTGAAGATACAGGGGAGCAAGTTCACACAGGGCAGTGCGTGACAGAGGGGCTTCCAGAGGCCTAGTCCTTACCATTCACAGATTCACAAGGTACCTGAAACACCAAGACAAGCAGCATTTCTTCACAGATTTAAAAAAAAATAAAATAAAATAAAACACCTAGGAGGGGAAGTCAAAGCAGGAGATATAACCCAAGGAATAGTTCAGAATCTTCAGCAAGAGAAGAAATGGTAAGAAGGCTCTGCTACACGAAAGAGCATCCGCTCAGCGTGGGTCAAATGATTGTGCTGCCATGGCTACCAAACGGTTACAGAGACTGAAGAGGAAACAGGAAAAACACTTATGTAGATACAGCTCCTTCCTCTGTGCAGTCACACCTCAGAATGCAGGCAGGGCATCTATCAGGCTCTGCAATCGACATTCAGTGACTCTTAAATAACAAGAGCACTAGGGATGGGTACAGACACCCAGTGGCAATATGGCAATGGTTCCAATATGATCAGTATGCACCAAACCATAATGTAACACAGATTTCAGTGCTTCATTTCAGTGTCACTTAAATGCCTGAGCTGTTGACAAGGGGAGGAAAAAAAACTGCCCTCTGGTGCTCTGGCAATAAAGCATCACTGCATCTAACGTACCATTGCTAGTTGACATTGCACCTGCTCTGATGCGAGGAGATGCCTATCGTTAGCTAGTAGCTACCTTACACATGGTTAAAATGGCTAAAGTTAAACGGTCGGAATTGTGGCTGTATTTCACTCTATAGAATTCCGACACGAGGACGTTATGCAAACTTAAGCGTTTTCTATTTATTCATATTTATATATTTAATTAACCCTTGTGTACATACCTCAAGATGCTAGCGACCTGAACATCATGTTTACAGCTCTCCTGAGGTGATATGGTTCAGTGCGGAGGCTGTTCCCAGTACCTGTCACGTAGGCCTACTTCCCAATTTACTACCAAATTTATGGCAAAACAACTAAAAAATTGTTTTGTTTTATGGTCATGTCTAAAAAAGTAGAGTCACAATCCAAACACGGTAAAGTTTTATATATTTTTATAATGTTAAGATTTTTTAACTGTTTTCCCCCTTAAGATTAGCAAAGTTTTAGCTGAATAAGACCAACTTCCAGCTCACGGAGCACCAGTGCTTGAGGAGATAAATTGAATCTTACATTGTTTTAAAAATAATTTTGTGTAGAAACTGTTCTTAGGGTTCAGGGAAGAGGTATTCAATAAAAGTTATGCTTATTTGTAGGTCTAGAATTTAAACGCAACATAAACCAGCACCATTTTAAAAGTACGGTTTTAGCACTGGTATCAGAAAAAACCCCAAGTACCCAAACCAAACGGACACTCATGGAGGAAACTAATTCTGTGACATCACCGCAGGGCCTTATCTGTAAAAGCAGTGGACCGGCACTCAAAGTCACCGGCATCCTGTTTATGCTCTGGTCCTGTGAGGCGCAGACTGGCAAACTGGGCAGTCCCACCAAATGCCTCTGAAAAGGGATGGCAGTTAAGACTCTACACCCCAGACCCAGAGTTGGACTTGCAAAAAAGCTTTCTTTAGACTGGCTATACAAATATCCATTCAAGAAAACTACAAACTCAGAAAGTAACGATAAACTAAGTAAAGAAAAAACTAGGGCTGGGTACAAAACTTCGATACTATTGTGGTACCAACTGAAATGCTCCAATCATATCGAGGATTGAAAAAATTAATTTTCTTTCAGTGCCAAATTCCGATAGCGAAACAGTAAATCTCAGCGTCTGAACTAATAAGCATGCAGCATACTTGTGTATAGATCTACAGTTGCTGGTGATTGGCTGTCTAACGTAACATTTCACAAGCACATGTAGTGTAAAAAATACCTAAGAAATCAAAAGGGTTCCAGGCTGTGACCATATAGCCACATTTTGAGACTATTTTTGGAGACAGTACGACTAAATTGTCTAACTAGGTGCACCAATGCAACTTGCAAATATGCCCCCACACTGTGTGAGAGAGATCAAACTCAGTCCAACTGTAGATCCTCAGAGGCACTACAGTGGAAGTGCCAACAGTGATTAATTGCTGATTGCTTGACCACAAACACCAGCGCCAACATGGAAGTTATGCAGAAGTACAGAAAAAACACAAGACAGAGTAGATGGTATTAATTTTTTACCTCAATAAGATTGAATACCTTTTGCCTGCGTCTCCAGCTGTTGCCGGGGGTGAAACATGCCAGTGCACCAGAATAATGTGACATCGTTTTTCATTCAGTGGAAAATGAAAGAAAGACTGATCTACTGGCCAGATTTATTTATGAATTATGAACATGTTGCGGATCATACAAGTAAAATCAGGGCTCTCAAGTCTCACGTATTGACCATAAGAGACACGCATTCCAACCAGTTCACACAAGAGATAGCGCCTACCAAGGTGTTCCGTTATATAGAATTAATGGATGAGGTGCAGGCATACGGAGTGGAGTTTTCCGCCGAGTTCATAACTACCCCGATCGAGTTAGACAGAGTAAATAGCCACCTACCAGCCAATCAGAAAAAAGTATTTGTTGCATGTGATCCCACTGCTAGCATGTTATTACATAGATACACAAAGATACGGAGTGAACACTAAGAACAGTTTCTAAACAAATGTAACTTTTTATTTCTCAAGCACTGGTCCTCCGGCAGGCTGGTATTTTCGTATGCAGCAAACTCAAACTTAATTCCTTAGTTTTTTTAGGGAAAAAATCATTTGAATAATTAACAGAACTGTTATATTTAACCAATTTTGAACCATAATAACGTACAAATAACATTGTATAATGCTTCATAAAGGCTGTCAGGCAAAACATGCCTTCCGGTTTGTTTACTTGTATAGAAAGCAGCCGCCTCTCAACAGTGTCCAGTGATCAAAACCCAGTGTCATTCTTTATCCACAAAACAAGCTAAACTGGGCAAATTGGGCAAACATTGCAAAAACTACCACGAAATGCAATGTCCCACTCACACCCTGCATTTTAAGGATGAAGAGTGGGGTAACACAAGTAAAGAAATACAGGCCAATATGGACAAACAGAAGTTTTTATTTTATTTCAATGATGATCTAAGTAATTCAACATGAGGGAGATGAAATGTGAAAAGAGTACTTTCTGTTCCAGCACTGGTTACAAAGTGCACATAAAAATAGACACTTTACCGGAATACGGTATCTTTTTTCAAATTACCACAAAATAAGCGGCTATTTGGGTATTGGGTAGTAAATTCACACTGAACCATGTGACCTGAGGAGAACTGTAAACTGATATTTTAATCAGGTGTATTAACATGGTAACAGTGCAGCTAAATATAATCACAAAGCCGTTGATTACCAGAACAACTTTACATATTAAGTTACCCTGTGTCAATTACAGTTGACAAAATCATCAGTGAAATGGGAATGCTGAGCACATTTAACATAATATTTAATATATTAATGACAGTATGTAAACATATTAAATGTTTTATGTTATGTAAATGTTAATTATTTTATCAACATATCGCTTTAAGTGCTTGGTAAGCAATGGAAATGAAGGTGATCCTATGCCGTGAATGTCAATGTTTGGAACTATTCACCGTCCCATGGCCCGGAAGTTTGCTGGAAATTTCTCCGCCATTTTTTGCAATGGGTCCCTGTGGGAGTGTCGCCTGTATGATTTTTCACCGCTCTGCTACACGCAATGCCGTGCAAGTACACTGTGCGACCGTAATAATCCTCCATGTGAAACACGGTGATCGCTGAGCAGTACATAGTCCTGTGGATTAAATGAAGCAAAGAATTTGCATTGAAGATTTTTTTGTAATCGAGTTATTAGAGTTACTCGATGAATCACCTACCCCCGGTGCTTTAATGTCCGTATGGTATGAGGGTATGAAAAAGCCTGATCTCAACCTAGCTGACTAGCGATTTAAGAACTGCATGTACATAACATGCAATGTTGGTATTAATATCACACATTGTTCAGCTCTATAATATATAAAATAATGTGGAGCACATAAAACTTAAGTAGAAAAAGACCAAACTACAGAAAGAATAGAAGTCTGACAACATCTAGCTTGGATAAATTTTACTGCGTTCAAAACTTAAAAAAAAAAACAAAACAGCACTAGCTTTACATACATTACAGGCTGCAGTTCCGCTTTTTGCTTCCTTCAGCACCCAGTATTACTGTATTTCCACAGAGCTGACATAACCGCTTCGATGCACATGCATTGCTGAATAACTAGCCATCATGTGACCCTCACTTCTGTTGACTGTATGTCGCTACAAGAATATCCGCGATTTTTCAGGCTAGACACCCCACCCCAATGCCACCCCAATATCCAATCCAGCATTTTTTGCCGGTATCAGCCCAATACTGATAGTATTAGAAGTAACAAATGTAACTAAAATAAATCACAGTAATCTACATTTAAATTCATATTTTTAACTCTCGTGGCAATATAAAAATCAGAACCTTTAAGAATCTCGATTTGTAGCAAAATCAGGTATTTCCCCCACCCCTAGTTGCTACACACATACACTAGATCTTAAAAAGTAATGTCACCAACACCAGTTTCACTACGGACTTGTGGAGGTCTGTGGAGAGCTGGTTATTGGTATCAGTTATTGGGATCAGTAATTTCAGGCAAAAATATATCAGTTTTCAGCATTTGTCAAGATTTCCACATTGCACAAGCATTGTGATCATTTTAAAATTATACAATACCCTAAATTAAAACAATTGATATTTAAGCACGATCAATATGCACACTACATCAGCACACAAATTTAAATTGTGCCAAGACTGTAGCAGAAGTAGCAAAAAATGTGTGAAGTAGGACCGTTAAAGTGATTTCACAGCAATTGCCTGCACCCACACAGTCTACTGCCACACTGAACGTGCACAACAAAGCCTGCAAAAGACACTTACATCAGGTCACTCTATGTCTGCCACTTTAGAACCAGCAGCAAGTGCCCACTGGCTGCCAGCACAGACAGAACATTACCACCAGTAAATCTGGGGAACAAACACACACACACACACACTCACACCCTCTCTAAGGAAGACTATACACTAATCTATGTGGAATGTTTTAACAAGCCAGCACAATGACATATGTAATACTTAAAGGATAACTGCATTAAAACTACTTATTTCAGAGGTGGTCACCTTCCCACCAGCTTTTCTCAGGACAGAAATCAAGATACAGCTTGAACATTCATATCTCACATGCATAACAGGGCAGCGTGTGGCTCTGTGGGCTAAGCCTGTGTTCCTGTAATCAGAAGGTCGCCGGTTCAAACCCAGACTCAGCATGTCTGCAGGTCCTTGAGGAAACCCCTTAACCCCCAGCTCCCTGGGTGCCCCAACAGGTGGCTGCCCTTCTGGGACAACTTACTCTACAATGTGCAAGAGGCGTAAAAATTTTCCACATGGGGATCAATAAAGTATCAATTATTATTATTATTATTATTATTATTATTAACAATACCACAACGCAAAGACTAGAATGTTATTTTAGGAGTCTTGCTTTTAGGAAAGCAGAACCAAAGCATAAAAAAAACATTTCCTTGCTTCCTGATTCAGTGCACTCCAAAAGCATGCATCTACACTGATGGGGGAGGACAAAGAAAGAAAGTGATATATAGGCAAATGGCTGGGTGTCAGAATGGGGACAGAACCAGGCCAAGGGCATGTCCCATTGCAAAGTGACAACTGGGAGACGGCACCAAAACACCATTTCAATCCCCCCAGTCAGTGGGAGCCAAAAAGGAAGGAACATTGAGGCCAGAGAAGACTTCCCAAAGTTGCTGAAGTACAAGCACGACCTCCAGTCATAACTGCAGGCATCAGATCCCCCTCATTTCCCAAAAGCACCCTTTCCCACCTCACAAAGCCAGTATCTCTAGAACTTAATCAGCAGAGGAACATCCCTTGGAATACAACTACAAAACAGAAACACAGACACTTCTGACTTGCATCCTCTGAAAAGTGCTGATAGCACAGTCTCGATCTCAACTGCACTCCAACCAGGCTCTTCATTCCAAGCAGTTTGCACAATGCACCCTGGCCTGCATGTGTGCAGGGAAATGTATGCGAGACATGGGAAATCACGTGACCACAGATGCAATCGCAGAGGTGTCAGCTGGTGCAGAGGTGCCAAACCTACCTTAAACTCAAGACAGATCCCTAAGCTTGGACTGATAAACACTCAGTCTCCATGGTTACCAATATAAGAATACAAAATATAAACATAACTGGATTGGAAAAAAGCAAGTATATCTGCACTGCTTACATGAACAAAACTGAAATGACCTTACAATACCAGATTAATACAGAAATACAAGGTATTAAATATCAGAATAAAACTATCCTGCTGTTTTTACCACTCACTCATCAGAAAGTTAACTAAGAACCAAGCAGCATTTGTGTCCAAGTTGGTTCTTTAACAGCTCTATACTCGCGATGTACTTTGTCTCGCCAAAATGAGCCCAACGCCAGACAGATGCACAGTATTCCATGTTGTCATCTTATTTGTTGCTAAATACTTAGAGAATTTTAAAGTCTTGTCTTGAGCGACATTTAATCCCCAGACAAGCATGTGCATGCCCAGTAATCCTCTTGGAGACAGAACACTTTGATTAGAACAAAGAGGAAAATTACTTTTCTAACAAATCTAATGAACAATCAAATACACAACAGCAATTTGAATCGAGGTCAAATCGAACAATTGGAATGGAGGACAAAATCAAATAAACGTTAGGTAGCCAGATCCACCCTGCCGTGCTGTTGATAAAATTTATAAAAACATAGTAGTACAGATAATGGCAAGCCTTTTCACTTGGCTGTAATAATAGCATGCCAAAGTAAACTCAATCCCACAAACTACAGCAATGCAGAGGCAACCCTAATCTGTTTTTCCTCAGAAAATTAACCAAATTAACATTGCGTTCTTTGACAGTTCCAACAAACAGAACACAGCAACTGATTCTAATAAGCATGCAGAGTTGCTCACTTCACTGGTCACAATATTACGCTAAACGCAAGACGACTAACTTCGCAATTTACTGTTTACGGTTAGTTCTGGTTTCTTAGATGACCATTCACAATTCATGCAAAACTTATGGTTTTTCTGCAGTTGCGAAAAAAACAGATGGTCATATGTACAGAATATTATTAATTTTATCAACACCTCTCCACTCTCCCGTACAGCCATTACTGTAATAGCTGCCAAAAATATAATTCTTCCATTTTTATTACATTATTAGCTGCCGCATGCAGCTAATAATGAATAACCAGCCAATAATCTATTGCATTACAAAAAAAAACAAACAGGAATCCTTTGACACACACACACACACACACAATAATTATGCCATACGCAGACAATGTCAGAGTAGTGTGATATAAGAGAGGGTGCGGTTCGAGCGGACGGGGCCCTGAGAAGCGGGTCACGTTGAAACTTCATAGCGGAGAACATGGAAATAGGGCACCCTGACAACAACCGCACCTCCCCCCAGGCGATTTCACTTCTCCAAACCTCAGCTGCCCTCCTTATCAGTTCGGCTGTTTTTAGCCAGAAGACGTCGTTTCATTCAGCCCTTGAATGGGTGGCCACAATTAGGTCTAATTCTGAAAGGGGTCGAGAAGCTGCATTTCCATCACAAAGTGGCCCAACAGCGCTGCCTGAAGACGTATTAAAATACCCCGAATAAAGCATGCAATGACAGCACAGACAAAAATGGACGGCGAAATAAAATTAGCGTTATTACACATAGCCAAAACATTTAGTTATGGGTTTCCCGTAATTGTATCATGAATATATGTGATTCACCAAAGTTAAATCCGTTTCTGATGAGTAATGAAAACGCAACAATGACAATCAACAAGTTACACGATGTAGGCTTGCATCTCCTCACATATGTTTGCGGTAAATAACCTTTTCGTTGTGATTTTACATGTTAATGTTCTTAAAAAGCAGACCATATTCAAAATGTCACGTTGGACTGAAATCTGGTGTCAATCCCAATGGAAAAAGCCCATTTGTGCATCTCCGCTCTTTATTCGAATAAAATACACATGAAGCACACAGATAACAAGACTAGCCTTATCTTTCATGAAAACAAAGTGTTCTGGATCTGCCAAAAGTAGCTAGTGGGCAATTTTGGAAAACTGGAATGTGTGGCCAACTACCTAACTTACTGAAGACACATTAAACTTCACTTTCTATATTTTAGGCTGCTGTGTATCTTGCCATTAGTTGCTCGACTTGACTTAAAAAATAACGAAATATTATTACAATTAAAAACGAGCTCTACGAGGGCTATCCGGGGAAAGGCAGACAACATATCCTGATGCATCCTGCGCCGATTCGCGACGCACAGCGCACGTTAGCCAGTTAGCTCTCGCAACAAAAAAGCTCCCAAACTAACTAATTAAAACGGCGATTAAAACGGTTTTAAGGAGCTGGGGAACTAATGACCCGTATGTTTCAAGCGGCTTGACAAACAGAATCGTACCGGCGACGGGGAACTTTGCGGAAAGATAAAGGCAAAGCTGCGTCTTGACTAGCCGGGCTAGCGCGCTTAGCCAGGCGGGGCGGCTCTCACATCCATTAAAAGTTTCCTTCCAACAGCCATAACTAATCCCAACGAGTTCTGCCTCGGCCTGTGGAGTTACCCCCAATATCCAACATTTTATGCCAGCTTTTCCACACTTTCCCCCCATTTCTTTAAATGAATACCCCTCGTTCACTCATTTTGTCGCATTTCTGAATGAAATGAGTGCGTCCCGCAGCTTTTTAACCACAGACAATCCAGCTCCAAACTTTCTTAAACTATACGTACCTGTTCACCAGACCTCCTGTTCTTGCTCGGCAAACGTATATAATAGTAAACTTTATGAGGAAAATCCCATGTAAAGATGGATTGATAAGGTCACGGAGACGCCGAGTCGCTCGCTTCTCCCCCCTCTCGGTGCGCGGCCGGTGACGCCCGTCGCCAGGCGAAGAGCTCGGCCCGGGAGTTCCTGTCCCCGGCTGCGGAATGAGGAAACCCCGAACCGCGGCACCGCGGCGCGCACACGCGGCCGCTAGGGGCTGCTTCGGGAACGGCGCTGGCTTCGGGAATATGGCACTTATCGCTGGGACAGGGGGAGGTCGAGCGCTTGTTTATTGTCCTAGATTGAGTTCGAATGTCTGGCAGAGTCTGTATTTAATCGGAAATAATCAGCCTTTCAATCCATAAAGGAGCGCGGCGGCGCCGCTGTACTGTGTTTTAGGGATCACGGGTCAGTCCGATCTTTTGGGACGCAGATTGTACTGTTACTGTACATGCAAGACACACCATTGGTAATTTCTGTCCTCCGAAAATCTAATGCCCCCAAACCCAGAGAAAAGTAAGGACATGCCAGCGCAAGGGCGTGGCGGCGATTAACTGGAGTGTAACGTGAAGTGATGCTAATCGGCAGTGCTTGACTAGTTTATTTTTTTGCACACACATTTATTGTTTTTAATTCGCAGAGACCTCGAAATAGATTAAATCTCGAGCGTGTCTTAAGGCGGTCATCTCTAGGCACACATTGAAATAAATAAATTATAAAACCTCAAAGACAATGTTGATAGCTGGACTACTTCACTCCTCCAGGGTTGGCGGTTCAAATCCCACCTTTCGTTTGTGCGTGTATGTATCTACCACATCGTGGGGACCAAATATCCCCACGATGTAATAAAACCTGTTACTTTTTAACTTGTGGGGTACATTTTTCTGGTTCCCACAAGGGAAAACATAAAAAATTTGTGAATGTAATCAAAAAACTAATATATTGCCAAAAGTTTTGTATTTTGTTTGGCTATTTATGGTTATGATAGGGCTAGGATTGTACCCACATGAATGAACAGGAAGTCCCCGCAATGATTGGAATCTATGAACTGTGTGTGTGTAATCTGAGTGTTCTGCCTGTATAGTGTGGGAGCTCTGCAGCAGTCCGATGATCTGGTATCTCTAGGTTAACTGGTGTCTCTAAATTGCCAATGATGAATGATATCGCATGAGTTTCTGCCCTGTGACTGATCGGCATGCCATCAGTGACCTCCCGGCGCCACCTCATTGGGAAAGATGGCACGGGGTCTTACGTAAGGGGACTTGCAGACACTTCCCAGCAGAAACCAAATAACACTTCCGCTACTGAGATGCTGAACATACGTTCCAGGGCAGCTTGCTTTTGTTTGTGCCTGGGTAGCTCCCTGAGCTCCAAACTGCCATCATATTCCATTTCCCTGCCAGACAGAACCTCGATTCATCAGCCTCTCATTGGTCAGGAGCAGCGATCATCTCACAGTGTCTTAAAGATATTATGCATCATGTAGTAGGTAACAAAAGGGCTTGTTATTAGACTGCAAGCTCTCCTGCATTCCGAGGCCCAGTAGTGACATTAATTTCCTGTAATTGTAAGGCTCACAGCCACTTTGCTGTACTGATAATTGCATGTACCCTTAGCTATTCATGGGGTAGTGGAATATGTCACACTTTTTTTCTTTTCTAACACTTTTTGCCATCGGTCACACCACTCGCATAGTTTTCATGCTGTTCCTGACAGCTTACTTAGTATTTCCTAGCACTGATATTTTTGTGATGATAACCCAGTAATGCATTTGTGATAATCACAGCTCTGAGCATCATATGCGAATGTCTAAGACCATCAGAAAAATGCCGGCCCAGTAATGGCACAGTGATATTTTTCAGTTTTTATTTTCTGTGTAATAGCACCACAGATTGGGCTTGCAGGTTTTGTGGTGTATTACACAGCACACAGAATAAGTAAGCATGTCAATGGTAGCCTTAGCTAGCGCTAAAAAATATTTACAGTTCCTGGGTTTTATGGCACAGTTTATTCAACATACACAAATTTGTCTTGCATTTAATTAACATGGCAAACAATAGACGTGCACCTATAAAACAGAGTCTATCTTTCCTGCACATCCCCCCTTGTTCCTCTGAATGTCTTTCGTTTCAGCCCCTAGAAACACGAAGGGCACAGACATCTGCAGACAGAGGGGTTCCACGCCAGTGCGCCGTCGCTAGTCACGGAGCTCAGACATCTGGGAAGACGTGATTGGCCATTGCCAAGGCAGCATGGAGGACAACCAGGGACTGCCTGCGGGGAGCCTTCGAGTCGTGTGAGGGCTCCGCTCTTTAAGGCCACAAGACCCTAACACTGCTCAAATCCAGCCATTAAAGAAAGGGCCAGGGATTCCACTGGGAGAGAGAGAGGACCACACAACAAAAACACGAGAGAAAAACAGGAGTCGTTATACATTCTTCCCCATGAACGAAACATTTACTGATATTATTCCTTAAGTTCCTCTCTCGCTACACAGATTCCTGCCAGCAGAAGACGCTGGCTGTGTCTATGTTCAGGGGCTCCTCCTAAGGCTGCATTCGAGGCCTGAATGTGTCACAGCAGTGCGACAAGGCTGTCCCATTTCCAAGGCTCCTTCAAATGCGGTCTAAATGCATCCATTTCCCGTGAAGGATGCACCCAATTGATCCTCTGCAGTCCAACATATCCCATGATTCATTGTGCGGAGGTAAAGAAGGTGTGTCAGGGCTAGGCAATAGGAGCGACGCTTCGTGACTGAAAGGTAAGGGAGGGAACAGCGGGTGACGCAAATAGGAAATTATCCTTAGACCAGACCGTCCCGTTTGACCTTCTGTTTGACCTTCATAACAGCGCAGCCTGCAAAGGCTACACCTTCATAGGCTGTGTCCTTTGAAGGATGCAGCCCCTGAATTAAGACACAGCCATTGTTAATCTACCATCTGCATCCAGTACAATCCAGTGTTGAATGGTCAGGAGGAGACACTTAGAGATCACACAGTGATCACTGAAGTGCTATGTTTTAGGCCACAGAATAATTCCACAGCACAGTTAAATTAACTGGGCTAATTCATTGGGGTTAATTAAGGGCTAATGACAGGGAAACCGGCAGCCCATGAGGAATAGACGCCGTATCAAAGCCAATTTCCTGGCCTGTTCATCGTGCCAGACTTAGACTTACGATGGGGGAAAGATCCTCTGCAGACGGCCTTGTTGAGAATCGTGACCAGGAACATGTGGCAGTTCTTGAAATCTGACTCCATCTTATCAATTGACTCAATCCTAGAAAGGTCAGAAGCATTCTGGGTAAAGGGGCAGCCCCTAACCCTCATGCTCATGTCACAGAAGAGACAGTCCTGGGCTAAAGTGACCAAGAATCAACGTACATGAAAATGCCAGTCGAGTAAAAGTGTTCAATAATGGGTTGTAACCCCACTGCTGCACCTTGGCTCTAAACTGTAAAGTACTGTTAACATAATTCAACATCCAAATGATGACGATCCAGTTCTTCATATAATACTCACTTCCAGGCCCCAAAGCCTGCCTGCCATCGGTCAGAGAAGATGTGCACCAGGTTCAGGACCTTCATTATGGCCTCCTTCACAAAGCTCACCTGCGGACACAGGTTTACACGTGAACTCCTCGCCAAAGATGGACCGTATCCACTCTGCCCGTGCCATGAGCCCCAAACCACAGGCCTACCTTCTCCCTGAGGAGGCAGCGGTCGTGAATAGTGGACAGGTATCTATAGTGGATCTTGATCAGCTGGTCCAGGTCCTTTGCGTCCTGAACCTGATGCTGGAACTCCAGTCCGGTGCTATGAAGTATCTGACGTGGATTAATCAGGAACATCAGCTTAAAAGCATCCCCCATGCATTATACCAGTGATTCCCCACCCGGCGCTCGGGGACCTGGCTGGTCCATGTTTTTGCTCCCACCCCGCTCCAAATAACTACACAATAATATCAATGATACAGTTTTCAGTTTAACCACTGATCTCACTCTGGTCATGATGTAATTGTGCAGGCTGTTGACGAAATGCATCAGCTTAACCCGGAGGAGATACATCCTGTGGATCTGCGTGCTGATTGGCTCCTCTTTGGCAGTGATGTCATCCCTTGGGCTTCCTTCCTGCCTTTTTGCAGCATCCATGAGATCTGTAGGGATGCACGCAATCGCACGCAGGGAAATGTTAAATTAAACACAGAGGGAATTTCAAACATGCATTTTTTTTTAATAGCAGAGGCAAAATGACAGTTTTTGGCATTTATGACTATATATAAACAGGTCTACTTAGTGACCCTAATGATGTGATTAAGGACTTAGGCACTACGCACCACTGAATCTCAGAGTGTCCAGGTTGTACTTGGCCCATTTGATCTGCAGCAACAGCAGAAATACTTGGTTGTATATCTTCTGACACTCTGAGCTGATTACAATATCCACGGGCCACGGGACCTGGAGCGTAAAAGGCGCACAGAGCGAACACAGAGAGAGACAGAGACACACAGAAGCCTGAGACTCCGAAGCTGTCCGTTTCATGTCTGCATGCAAACCGAATAATCTTAATAATCTTAACGCTCCCTCACAAATGGAAATACTGGCAGTAACCCACTTGGGTAATTGAAGGTGGCTGAGTTCTACATGCGTTTGATTTTAATTTATTTTTCACTGCAGGATCCAAAGAGATGCCCCGAAGACAGGGACAGAGAAAAGTGACTTTCGGTGATGATCCAAAACTACTACCTCACTGAATGGACCTGCCATGTAGCAGAACCAGTAACGTACCTTGTAACTAAGAGTGAGGCCCTCAAGACTGTTCACTGACTGTTTTTTCCTGGCTGGGTCTACGCTTTCCAAAAATATCGACAGCCTGTAACAGAAATACAACAAAAACAACACAGAAATATTATACAGTATCAACAACAGTCCAGCATTAATGAAATACACTGAAAATTCTGCCAGAAAGTTAGCATTTAAGCACAATGTTAAGTAATCAAACGGTGTTATTAAACTCCAGGCAGTCTGGGGTGAATGCTATTTGCTGATCCATGCAGCAGGGGTCAGTGTTTCATCAGAAAAGCAACAGCACAGCCCCAGAGCTACACCGTAACCAGCTCTGTTACAGCACAACAAACTAATATGAGAACTGATGCATAAATACTCCTCCATAGGGATTGTTATACAACAAAAATCAGATGCCAAAAAAGAAAAGGCAGATATTTCAAAGCTTCTGAGGCTGAGATGTAAACAGGCCCAGATCCAGTAAATGATTAATTTCAAATCATTCATTTTCTCATCAGTTCACACGTTCCAGACCACAGAGCTATAACAGTGGGGTGTAAAGCTAATTTCCTTAAGACTCTGCTGTGCAAATAGCTAACCTGCTTGGGTCTCCTCTGTCTTAATGTGCGTGTTGCCAAAGGCCATTTTGCTGGCAGATGCCGGGTACAAAGGAAAGGACTCGCTGTACCTCATGCTGTCCTCCGGGCAGCGCTGTCCCACAGCCTCCTGCAGCTGTACGTTGAGAAAGGACATCTGCTGCCAGGTCTCCTTCTCCAGCACCTTGTCGAAGATGGCCGTGTAGAAGTCGTACATGGTGTCACCGGCCTCCAGCAAGAAGTAGTTCCGCATGGCCTGCAGATACTCCAGGAGCCTGCGTTTGGGAGGAGGTAGCCAATGAGCTGAACCAGTCTGGTGATTGACAGCACAGGGTAGTCCCGCCCACCAGTGCTTCCCTCCCATGATCCATGCCCACGCCTTGCCAGATATGCTCTTAAATTTGAAAAGAAAAGAAAAAGAGAATGTAGTTGAAGAAGTAATTCACAGCAGAAGGTCCCAGTGCGAGGAAAGCCAGCGTGAGGCCCACCTGTAGTCCTTCTTGAGGGTCTTCATGAGGTTGCCACAGCACTCGACATAGCGGTGCTCGATGTGGGGGTATAGGCATGAGCGCAGGGTCAGCTCGAAGGTCTGGCAGGTCACGGACTCCGAGGAGCGGCCCAGCGCCACGTCGCGGCCGGCAAACTTCTCGTGGAAGTCGTTCTGCTCCACATAGAGCCTAAGGGCAGGAGACGCGACATGGGGCGAAGTGGGCTTTGCAGCGGAGGTAGGACGGAGCCAGCAGCTTCAATGGGCTGCTGTGACAGATGGCCTCGTTTTAGCACATTTAATTTCAGAATGGAACAGCGCGGCTTTTCTAGAATGTGGGTCTGGTGAGATTCTGAGGAGACGAGCGTATTTGATGTCGTGGATTTGCGGCGTTCGCCGCAGGGGAGAGCCGCCATGGCGACACAGCGTTAGAGGAACGGTACAGCCTGTCCAAACGAGAGCCACAGAACCAGTAACACGGCCAGACCAAACAGGAAGCGACGGTCAGATTTCGCAAGGACAAGAAAATGGACATTTTAAGTTATAGTCATCCCTGTTAGCGTCACCTGACCACTCAAAAATCAAATCTGAGTTACTGCTATGCTATGTATCCATTATAAATTCCCTGAATCAGTCTCCCTTTCACCTCTTTCCAGTTTTAAAATTGATTTTCTCTTTGTGTTTTTTTTATCGCTTTGTTTGTTGTATAACTTCATTTTTTCCAAGTTAAAAAGAAAAATAAAATATTCAAAAATAAACTGAGTGACGAAACTGCCTGCCTGCCTGACTGACTGACTACACGAACACGAACTTCACTACAGCAGAGGGGGCCAGAAAAAAAAAATCACACTCCAAGTGTTCTGACGCATTAGCTGAGGCTGGGGGCAGCTGCCGCACCAAAGTCTAGCGCGTTCATGACAGACGAGCCACCACATTAGGAGGGAGATGTGGTATTTCAGCACAAAGTGTGATTCAGCCAGAGCGCAGCGCGGGGGGGGGGGGGGGCCCCCCCAAT
>JAODJU010021040.1:0-19631 GCA_026776725.1 Gnathonemus echidnorhynchus
CTGTCTATTCAAAGAAAAGAGGTGGACATTGTCCAGGACTACAAATATTTGGGTGTCCACCTTACTTAATGCATTAATTAACCACAGACTAAATCTTAATTACAACATATAGTGAATATGTACTTAGCAGCAAGTCACTTAAAAATGAGTTAAACATCATTTTAAAGTGTACATTGTCATTATATACCTCCTGGATATTGCCGATTATAATTAAAGTACTTGCATAGATATATATATATCTCCGTTTAATCAGTAAGTACTTTAAATTAGTACATTAATTAATACAACTAATTTATAAGTAATAGTAAGTTCCCATGTCTCCTTTTTACTTGAGCAAACCTACTTTTTGGTTCATTAGAATCATAACTACCATTATCAACAGTAGATAATGATTATTTACTAATATTTACTAAATGTAAATATTTAGCAAGTCGATAATCACTGGTTGTAACTAAGACTTTGTTTGTGGTTATTTAATACATCAACTAAGAGTTGGTTCATGATTTGTTAAGATTATATTAGAATATTGTGACCTCTGAAGTCATGGCAGGTCAATCCTATAGGTGACATAGGCAGTCGCATAGGGCTTCCAACTGACCATCGACATACTGTATGTTTACTTATTTTATATAGAAAATGTTGCATGTAAATTGCATATTGTCTATTTTTGTCTTAGCATAGCTGGTTACTGTGCAGTCTGTAACACTTTCCTCTGGGATAATAATACTCCCATTCAGATTCTGTATAATTTACTGAGTGGCCTCAAAGTGTCATCTAGCCTTGTTCAAAAGTGGCTGGCTGACATTAATCATGGGTTACTTGTAATTTAAAAATGTCAGCTTTGTCTAAAGAACATGAAACCAATCAAAATACTTATGGTGCATTAAGCCAATTCATTTCACATTCTTCATTCATGATTTCTGTATTTCACCAACTCTTAATACTTGTGTAGTGGATGTTCAAATTAAAGCATGCACTTATCTAGTACACTTGACCTAAGCTCAGAAAGGTATGATAAGGAATTCTCATGTACTGTAAACCTGAGCGTCATATCTTCCTGAAACATAGCAATTCATTTTTGTCCACTGTATAGTGGACATTGTGCTTTCTCTCATACTATACATTCCACTCTATTATTTCCTGTTGCTCCTTAAAGATGACAGTTAGGACTTTAAGATAACCATCCCAACACTTAATTTATTAAAATATATAAATATAATTTAATTAATGATTTTTTCCCCCCTGAGACTTGGGTGAATATGAAAAGAAGAAGGTATGATAGCAAGTAGGCTGGTCAAGGACCCTAACTTGGTTCTTGCTTGGGTTGTACAAATTGGCAGAGAGGGTAGAAATGTTCCAACTTGACAGCTGAACTGAGCTGCTGTGCTCCACTTTCTTACAACAGGCTAAAATTCAGTAAATTTTCCTGTGGCTGATCAGTCGCGGTTGCATGCACGTCTGCTGCTACTAGGCAGGCGCACCTGAACGGTTGCCTCGTATAATGCAAACCGCTCTCAGATGCATTCAGACAAAGACAACAATAGAAAATTTATAAATATATAATTAACATCCTTAAATTGGTTCCCTAATTGCGTCCTGGGCAGGACATGCACCAGCATGTAACACTTCGCCAAACTAATTCAGTCACAGGCGCCCCGATCCGATCCGATTATTATCAACATCCACTACAGTTCCCTCTGCTTCAAGATCTTAATGTTCTGTGGCGTAGGGAAGGAGCTCCCACGGGGTAAAGACAGAGAGGGTGACTTTGCGTCCGCTTCACTAGCGTGTTTACAGACAATTGCAGTACACATTTAACCGGAATTAATTAAAGTTTGGTTCATAGTCTCAAAAATGAACTAGTTCACATTCATGTCTTATGCTTTTTTTATGAGTTGTTATGAATCCAAAGTGAAATTTCTGATCAGCAATTAAAATATCACAAGTGTCACATACCATTAGAAAGCTCTTGGAATCTACTTTATTGATATAAACTAATCATTAGTGTCGCAACCAGCGCATCGGATCGCGTCAAGACAAGGGACCTGCGAGAAAATCAACATCAACACGTACAGTAATAATTTTCCAAGGCACCATTCTGAGACGTCATAATACATCGAACTTCATACAACAATATGAGAGCTACATTTTTTCTATTATTGCTACTTCTTGTGTGTTCATGTTCACGCTGATTAGTGGCAGACCGATTTGTTCAGTTCCGCATACACCAAAAAAAGACTGCATTCAATGAACAGCGTACTGTCCTTAACATCACAACTGTATGAAAAATTCTCTGTTTAACATAGTTACCCTCATCGCCAACCATTCAGTACATTTCTTCCTCTGAAGGCTACTTCTCATTAAATGATCCCATGACCGTGGGATAAGCAATGTTGTGCATGCGCACACTAATTAACGTACACACAATTGCTGAAAAATTGGGTATCGCTTTACAATAAGACAATCTTTTGCCACTTATAAATGGTAGTAACTCAAAAAAACTGGTAGAATTTGTTCATAATTGTTTGTTAATAATTTACACAAAATGTTACAATTTACTAATAAGCTAAGTAATAACCTGATCATAAACCATTTATCCATCAATCCATTTTCTGTACCCACTTCTCCTACTCAGGGTCATGGGGGTCCACAGTCTATCCCGGAATAACCCAGGATGGGGCGCCAACTCATTACAGAATAAATTATTCATAAACCCTTTATTAGGGTTGTCCCCTTCAAAAAAATTTTCAAGACATTTCTATTTACACTCTGTTGTCACAGTCAATATCTCTTAGTATCTTTGTGTGGTCCACTTGGAATTTTTTTAATGTTAAGTTCTTTTCTTCTAAGAGGGCAACAAGGAGGGGTAGAGCATGAAGTAGCTGTAGCTAACCAGCCCCCTCACCCCCATACCGATGTTTAATGAGTTAAGACAGGTTTCTGAGAGTCCACCACATGCCGTGGTTTAGCATTTGCTGGTTGAGAAGGTTCAGAAAGATAAGGCCATCAATGACACAATGTGCTGTTTATGTAAATGAAGTGAAATCCAGGCACAAATTAAGATGCAAATGTACAAAAGCGTTTCATCTGTCAAAGACAAACCAGTATCGCCATCATTGTGGAATGCTGTGAGGAGTGAACCATAGTATTGCATTATTACTTGATGCAATTGTTCTTCTGTGACTCAACTATACTTCAGAAGCATTACTTGCAAGAAGTAAATATACGAAGAGCTTCCTAAATAGAGGAGGCAGAAGATAAATGACATTTACTTTAGATCTGGTTACACATGCCTGGGAATGATTATACGTACCATAGTGTGACACATCTGAGTTATTCTACTGTAAGGTTACTTATTAATGTTGGATTATGTCCAAAGTGATATATGCAGGGGCGATTCGAGGATTCTTTTATGGTAGGGGGTATAGGAGAGGCCATAATTCATACAGAGGGGCCAACATTACCATTAGCCAATGAAATGTTTTGAATCGAGGAGTGACAGGAGAGGGGGCACTCCAAGAGCCAATAAGCTCTCAGCTGGGGCCAGCACCCTTTTAGCCCCACCCCTGTATATACACCAGCGTATATGTGCATGATTCATATTATGGAGGAGCTAAAGCTGATAAGGCAATGCTATTAATAATCAGTGAAACTTTTCAACAGTGAGGTAATCCATTCACCGGAATCCCAGGAAGCCAAAACAGCAGGAAAAGAATTCTGGTCATCAGCAACGGAAAGCAGGAACATACTCCAGGGAGGCCAGCAGTGGCTGGAAGAATGTGGATCACAGACTTTTCATCCCTTTAAAGCAAAATGCTCCACATGTCTGCTACCTCTGTCCAGGGCAATTAGCTAGATTGGAGTAACCCATCCATTCCCCAAGAGGGGAAGCGAAAGCTGATTATCAATCAAAGACAAGGGAAAACTAATTTCCAGGGCTGAATGCATTAGCAAAGTCCTGCATTTATTAACCTCCTTCCTGTCAAGAGATAAAAGAACCGCTCCAGATATAGCTGTCAGATTCATACAAGTGAACAAATTGAAAAAAAGCTAACATATGTGTGGTTATACACTATGAGGAACAGGATGCGGCTATTTAATTTCCAATGGTAATCAAGCCACTGGATCTCTGCGTTTACCGTGTGGTAGCTTGTTCGGGTCAATAAATGAGATAGCAGGTTGTAGAGAATCAAAAGCCTAGTAATGTGATACAGATCTGCAACATGACTATGAAGATGCAGTGAATGGGGTTAATCTGGTCTGTGTGCCAAAAAAGACATTTCTCAGCGAGTCAGCGAGCAAAACCTAATGATTTTAACATTTACCACAGTCGAGTGCAGTCTTTTTGACGGAGAGGGGATAAAAGAGGTCACTTTTAGACCGTTCTTGTGGGGCAGCTTTCTAAGGACTCCAGCATCCCGCGTGTCACTGCTGCTGTTTTCAGGATCGCAATTGGCACCGAAGGGTTCAGTTAATCTCCAGGGCTGAGTGACGGAGTGACAGGTTTGCTTTCTTCAGGAGGTTCAGAGGCAGGAAGGGGGCGGGTCACACGCACCAGTTGTACATCTCACCCAGGTTCATATTTTCTGTCACCCCAAAATCATAATTACCTGTCTGCCTGACATGCGACAAATGGTACGACAGACTTAGGAATACAGACACAACGCAAATGGGCTGCTGTGCCATTATTTGAGTGCCGAGCCACTCGCGTGCCATTATTTGACAAAGGGATGAAAATCACATTTCCAATTTCTTCCATTTCAGTGGAAAATAAAATACACTCAGAAAAAAAAAAAGAAATTCATTCTCGAACCTACTGATGGAGCTTCTCTGGCCTGACCTCAATACAAGACAGATTGGAACGGAGGCTACAACACAGGGAGACAGTTTGTAAGAACAAGACTCACTTTGGAATTTCACGGAAGAAAGCAGTTACTGGTTGGGAACGTAAAATCACAACATCAGTGTAACTCATAAGCACAGAGCATGTGGCGCATTAGTCAAACTGTCATGAGGAATCGCACTACAGAAATGCTGACACAGAGGGGAAAATGTGTAATATAATTTGTGTTATTGCTCAGACATGTTACGTAGGCAAGCAGAGAAGCCGTTAGTTTTGAGCAGCTTAAATACCTTAATAAAAAGATCACATATATTGCTATGTGACAATAGATATTCGTCTCTATCAATTACAAAACAATCAAGCAGATATATTATTTAAAAAAACTGACTGTTATTAAGCATGTCATTATTTTAGCACTTAGGTAATACAACACAATTTATTACAAAAGCATAGACACATAAGTAATCTTGCTGATGGGAAAGCTTTAACAGCGATTCAGAACTGATAGAGGAGAGTGAAGAAACTCAAAGAGTAGAGTGCACTATAGTGATGAAACATGCAAGCATCTGCTGATGAAGACTGATGAAAACTGCCCTTACCATACATCGACAGGAATGCAGGCGAAGTTCCCTCCGCTTTTCGACTCGAGCTCCTCTGCTGTAGCCGAAGAGGCGCTCACACATGCGCACGCTCGGGAGACATGCACGCACACACACACACACAAATACGCGCGCGATCACACCGCCAAGTACTCTGCGTGTGATCACACTGAAATGACCTTGGATTTCCCCAGTTGCGCCGCGGAGAGCTTAGCCTTTGAAGGACAGTGGTGATTTCACACAGACAGACGCACACGTGGTCTCTGCCCTACAGGGACACCGCACACAAGCGCGCGCTCGTGCGCTCCCTCCCTAACCGGCACATAGCCACACACCCCCCCAGTGTTTGAATACAGCCAACAAACGGAGGAGCTTAGATGAGGAGTGCTCCTTCACCAGAAGTAGAAATATGAGGGGAAATTATAGTCACTCCTTCTATCTGATCTCCCATCAACCCATTTAAATCAAGCCTTAAGTCGCTGCTGTGCTTCTGGCATGAAATCTGAAATCTTACACCGCTCCAAATACTGCTGGGTAAACAATCTCTTCTTATAAGATGGTCTTAGCAGCTGCTTTCTTTTGATCTACTCAGTTCTTTACCTGCCTTTCAAGTGGATCGATGTTACCATACATTTCTATACGAAACAGATATAAAGAAATAAAGCCCCTAACTAGCGATTTATTCTTAAACCTATAGCCAAAATTACAACACTGCATGCCCCTATCTAATTTCAGTTTGGCTCCCCTACTTTGAACTGAATATGCTTCTCTAATAATTAATTAATTCCCCAATGGTTTAATCACATTTCCAGTTTGCATTATTGTTAATTATATTACATTTCTCAATAACTCTTAGACAGCTTAGTTAATTTAATTCTTAAAACGGACCCGGTGGACACGTACAGTTCCGGGTACACTTTAAAATGCTGACACAATTGACACAATTAAGAGAACATCAAAGTGGCCTGTCAGAGAAGCGCATGTCTCATAATGCTAACGTCACCTGAAGCTTTATGGGAATGCAACCCGATTGTCCCCTTTAATTCTGAGATAGTAATCTGATGACAGTATTGTGGATTAAGTTGAGTTCTTTAAAGGATATAAACATATCATAAGCACAGGAGCTGAATGTTTTATATGTAAGTTGGGTGGCATATAGACTTTGTATTTTTTATTACTATGTTTTTAGATCCTTATTTTTATTTCCTTTATTCGATTCGATGTGATAAAAATTCAAACATAGTGCTACTGTACTAAATTGTTTAAACACAGTATTAGTTATAAACTGCAAAACTGGCAATATTCTGTATCCAAACTGCACAGCTCTCCTTTTTGCTTATGCTCCTGCCTTAACTTGGATCACCTGTGCAGTTTGCTAGAGCATGGGAAAAACAAGATCAGTGTGTCAGGTCGCTCACCGATGCCAACACAACGGTCCAGCAGATTGCTACAGTCTAGCACCAGCCTGTGAGAGCCCAGCAGGGTGAACACGGGCATCTCTCCAGTACACACCGGCAACCGGGATGCTCAGCCATCATCTCGGGACCAGAACTCACCCAGCAGCTTGAAGGCTGCTGTGCTGTCCGCATTTGGTCCGTGGAGATCCCCGGAGTGACCTTCAGTCAGAAGAACTCAATAATGAAAACAACAGGGAGTATTTGGGAACAGCGGCGTCAGCGTTGACAGACAGGCTCCTCACACAGCTATAGTGCCCTCTCTCTCTCTCTCTCTCTCTCTCTCTCTCTCTCTCTCTGCTGAGTTCTCACTCCGGATGGGGGGACAAGCCTACGATAGCCCGGTTCATTATCGATTCACAGCGAAGAATCAGCATGAGCTTTGGTTCTCAGCACATTTGGACTCCCGGGGGTGATGTACCGCTAACACGTTAAGCTCGTTATAAAAAGCCGCGGAATTAGTAAACGAACGGTACTTGGGAAAAAATAAATTGCATTATCAAAGATGTTTAAATTTTGATAACGTTTATAAGAACCGTGAGGGAATACCAAAATAAAAATAAAAGTTGCCACCAAGGTTTAGTCCACAAAAGCCACACATTCACCTTCCAACCTCTTATCCAATACACTGTTGTGTGGGGGTGGTCTGCACCTGTCCGAGCCAGCAGAGGGCGCAAGGCAGGGACACCCTAATGGGTGAACAATATTTAAGACAGACACTGATACGAAAACTCAAATATTAATACAAAATAGGCCTACAGTTATATATATATATGTTTAAAAAATATATTTAATGAGAATATCCAACAATTTAACTTGGAGAATTTCATAATCTGCCAGCTGCCTTGGATAGATACAATACACGGATACAGAATAATTAAATGAATAATTAAAATTACCATAACTATAATTATTTTCAAGCATGTTTTCTGTATAAAAATTTTGCTGTAGCAATAATTAACAGAATCCCATAGGCCTATGTAACAAACTCTTACATTGTACCGGATAAGCCGTCGGAAGTCTCACCCTTCTACCGCGGAAATTGTTCGTCGTGCGAGAGGCTGTGCCCTGCGATGATCTAGAGTAGCATTTACAGTATAGGGCGCGCCATATGCATCTTATGGTAGGATTCAGACTCAGACTCAGTGTGACCCTGTACTAAGTAGTTGTAGGCGCAGAAATACAAATAGTTGTGTTCTAGAAATATGACTTATTAAAATTTATATGTTTAAGTCACCAGCCGGGGGCAGACCTACCACTCACAAAAACATGACAACTTTCTAAGATGGACAGGCAGAAAAGGGTCAGTATGGAATTATGGGAGGTGTATGTTGCAAATATTTTGCACATTTTCCAGACTTTAATTGTAGTAAATCTAAAAGACCACAGGCTAAAATAAAGCCATTTAATAAATGTTTACATTTTCTCTTAACCTCGGATGCACTTTGGTGCCCTCCGCAGATGGTGTCGCCAACGACTGTAAATATTTGCTGTAAAAAAGATAGAGTTATAGATTCTATTTGTCTCGTGTACCACTGTAGGCTTATTAGTTTGTTTTCTTTAGTTTTTAAGAAAGTAGAATAATATCAGTTGTTTACCTTTATTTATTTCTTTTTATTAGGGGTTCAACTTGCGCTAGTGGCGAATCTGTGATATCCACTGCGTAATTGTTATTCTATTTATCATAATAAATATAATAAACAATGTGATCTTATATATTTTTGGGGGAAACAAATCAAAGGATATTTGTGTGTTTGTTTTGGGAAAAAAAGGAATGGTTATCGTTACTTATAAGTATTTGTGTTGAATCTGCTTCAGTGAATCGGGAGATGCAAAAGGGGAGAGCAGATGAAAACATAAACGGAGAAGAATTGCTAACGCTGCTGTTACTGACAATGTAGCCGGCTGCAATGAAACTGTTTAATGCGTAACGTTAGCGAGTCATTTAGCATTTTACAGACACAGAGCGCTATTTGGGCTGGCTAGATGGCTGCTTCTCTCCCTAGTTAGATCTGGTTAGTCGGCGAGCTGTTCAGCTAAGCTAGTTTCCCGTAGTTTCTGTCAAACGTGTTCAATATAGCGCCATGGAGACCAATTTACAGAAGAGACGGGAAACTAAATCCCTCCGTGTGAAAGTCATCAGCTTGGGAAATGCAGAGGTGGGAAAGGTAAAGCTGTCTTACAGTAATTAACCAATGTCGCCAGATCTGCAGCAATATAAAACTGCTTTTTATTGGTAATATGATATAAATGTTTTGCTGTCTTTGCAGAGTTGCATTATTAAACGGTACTGTGAAAAGAGGTTCGTACCTAAATACCTCGCCACAATCGGCATAGACTACGGTGTTACAAAGTAAGTCTCATTTTAAAAACTGCTGCAATATAAAAATGAAGGGTCTAAATTTATGTTGGCTGTTTGAACTTTTTGAAGTGACATTGGCATGATCATTGATAATTCTTTTTTGGAATTCTATACATGTTTACCACCCATATTATTGAAATCCATAATAGATACTTTTGACATTTATAATTAAATGAATTAATAGTTCAGTTTTTAATTTAATAAATAGTATCTCAAAATCCATATACTTTGTCGATCAGTCGGAATCTAGCAACATTTTTTATCTATTGCTAAGGATTGTATTATGATATAGTCAAAATAAAATTAAGCCATGCAGTCGATCTATTGCAATGCATAACCACTTATTTGTCATGATTCAATTACTCTTTTTTTATCTCTCTCTCAATTAATCAGAGTTCAAGTTCGGGACCGTGAGATGAAAGTCAATATTTTTGACATGGCAGGGCATCCCTTCTTTTATGAGGTCAGTCTCAAGATGTTACTGTTTTATTGCCTGGCATTGTTCACGAGGTTGCCATGATACATTGCTACCGCCTAAAGCAGCACTATGAAGCTGATATTGGCTGTCTTTTGGGCACATTTTTTCCGTGAGATGCCTTTTATTATTCTGGAGTATTTTTATGCCGACTTGCTTGTGAAATAAGGTGAAGGTGACTTGAATATTGAGGATATGTCTGATGTTAATACACTAAAGGTATGTGCCTCTGCGTGTTGGGAGGCTGTGCCTAAGATCAGAAGGGTGCTGGTTCACATCCCTGAGTCAGCGGTGTGATTTTACTGTTTTCTCAAAAAATTGTACATCATTTTACACAAAGCTAAATAAATAAAATGTTTAAAATTTAAGCACATTACATATCTAAGTATGAAATAATATATAATGTACACTAAGAGACATACTGTCTCAGTTAATAGACCATCCATATCTACAAAATAATTATTTTATATTCTGTCATCTGGAGTTATTTTCTCACATTAGATTTCCAGTGTTGTGCTTTTTCAGGTCCAGAAAGTACAAATCCAGACAAAGGTTTTGTTTCTACCAACCAGTTGAGCATGAAGAGTCACAGTCACAGAGTCCTGAGCTGGTTGGCAAAAACAAAATCTTGGTCTGGATTTGCAGTTTCTGGAACTGAAATGTTCAACACCGAAGATTTCAAAATAACTGAGCCCTGAGGTTCTTTGGGCCAATGCATTTACCTTTGTCTGTGCTAACATCTCTTTGTTGATCAAAGTTTTTCCATGGGGTATAGTGGAACGTTTTTAAAACGCCGTTGACAATGGATAATGTAACTGAGGTTACTTGTGGAATGATCTGCTCGTAAATAGTTTAGTTTTGCTGTTTTAACACTAAACTTAGTGTCCTTTGACCAAGGGCATATTTCTAATGTATATTAGGGGGGACATGTCCCCCCAATATTCAGATGTGCTCACAGTGCCCCCCCTAATATATATTATAATTACAGCCATGGTAAACCCCCCCCCCCCCGTATTGACTCCTTGGCTATGATCTTGTCTTTGACCTGAAAGTCTTGGAATGTCAGCCAAAATGTCCCGTTTTTAAAATGTCCCCGAATCCATTTTGTTTCCCCGGCACTGGTCCTGCAGGTACGGAATGAGTTTTACAAGGACTCCCAGGGAGTCATCCTGGTGTACGACGTGGGGCTGAAGGAGAGCTTTGACTCCCTGGACGGCTGGCTGGATGAAATGAAGCAGGAGATTGGCTCTCAGACGAACATGGAGAACATCGTCTTTGTAGTGTGCGCTAATAAGGTTCTCCATTGTTCATTGTCCATCTAATGCCTGTAGATCGAACCTTATTGACAGTGTGGGATGAAAGAGACGATCAATGGTTAGAAGAACAAGCAGGAGGCACATATACCAAATACAAATTGAAAATACCTGAGTAATGGTTAAGTCTTAGAATAACAGTGTAGTGTATCTAGTACTGAAATCTATTTGATTAACCAAAGATCACTGCCCTTTGTTTTTGCAATGTAACAGGTGGTTCTCTCCTATATTGCATGTTCTTCCTGATGCATTTTGCCTTTCATCAGGCTTCCCTGTAATGCTCCATTGTTCCTCATGGCAGAGTAGCAGGATCATCAGTTTTGTCGTTTTCACAGGTGGATCTGGCAAAGCGACGCGTGGTGGATGAGAGCGAGGGCCGACTGTGGGCCGAGAGCAGGGGATTCTTCTACTTCGAGACCTCAGCACAGAGTGGAGAGGGGATCAATGAAATGTTCCAGGTAGATTTCAGGCGTACAGATCGGTAGCATAATGCCTGTCTGGCTTCAACAAATAGTATGGATGGTGGGGACGTGTTCCGGTCAATGTTGTGGGAATGTGTGTTTAGGTGGGCGGGGGATTTAGGGCTGATTCGGTCCCTGCTAATGTTGAATCCAAACCTGTTTATGTATTTATCTTGTGTTGTCTTTGCGGGCCAATGTGCGGCTCAGCAGGTTTGATCGGAAGGTCGTTGGTTTGAGTCCCATCCTTGGCAGAATAGGTACATGTCTCTAAGGCCCTTAACTCCCTGACATGCTTCAGGGGCACCAGATAAATGGCTGACTCTAGGCTCAGACCCCTAGCTTTGCTTTCAGTTGTACGTGTGTCTGTGTGTGTGTGTGTGTGTGTGTGTGTGTGTGTGTGTCAAAGGAAGGCATGATGGGATATGTGAAAAGAAGCATTTCAGTGTACCTGTACTTGTGAAAATAACAAATAATACATAATTTCAAAATACCTATTTTTAAAGGCTGAAGGTATTTTCTGAAAAGAAGACAACATTCAAGATTACTGAAGCACCTTTTTTGTAATTTTTTGTAAAAAAAAAAATTGGCTTAAGTAGACAGAATAGGTAGCACAACACATTTAACTTTGGGCAGAAACTTATTAAATCAGTCATTAAAAAACCTAATAGTAATATTAAATAGTAATATACTCTGTAATAGGAATGTTAATTACAGATTCAATGTAAGGGAAGGGTTAAAAACAAATATTTTGATGTATCAGTGTTTCCCTAATGGCAGATAAATGTGTTTGTAGTTTAATTCCAGTAATTATAAGATTATACATGGGGTGGACAAAACACGGGAAACACTAGACAGAATATTAATATCACAGATGTAATAATGCGGAGTAGGGGCTCACTCCGACTTTTGTGTTTGGCATATGCTGTCGTGATTTTTGACTCTTCCCCTTGACACATTAAATAGTTTTTATAACTGATGCACCTGCAGCTCAAGCACCAACTATTTGACATCTTTGGAACTCTGCTCGGGATTTGCATATCAAAGTGCTAATTTCCTGACCTCTTTTATAGCTGACAGATACTGTTCATTGCCATTCAGCCCAATATGACTCACCTTAATAACTGTCTTTCTAATTGAATTAGAAATTACAGCTTTCGTGTGTGTGTGTGTGTGTTTGTGTGTCCATCAAATGTCCCCACAATGTGATAAAAACATATTTTGGCATTGTTTTTTTGACGACCATTTTTCGGTCCCCAGGAGGGGAAATTCAATTTCATAAAAATCTGTGACTGCAATCAAAAAATTAAAAATGCCAAAAACCTTATATTTTGTTTCTTTAATTATGGTTAAGGTTGTCATTGTTGGGATTAGGGTTTTGCCCATAGGAATGAATGGACGGTCTCCACACAGATATGAGTAGAGGTGTGTGTGTGCGCGCGCGCGCACGTGCGCACGTGCATGAGAGCGCACACAAGAATGTGATTATGTAATGTATTTATGGTAGGTAGCTTTAGTAACAATCTAAAGGGATCCTCAAGCTTGATGTTTCAACATTTTGACTGTTTTTATTCTTACTCATTATTCTTACTCTTTTTAATTGTCTTCTCTAGGCCTTCTTTTCTTCTATCACAGACATGTGTGAGAACGGGGGCAAACGGCCCATAATAGAGCCCAGCCTGGGCTTCACCAGAGAGCAGGCTGATACCATCCGCAGGATCCGTAGTAGCAAAGACAGCTGGGATATGCTTGGGGTCAAGCCCGGTGCCACCAAGTGAGTAAGAGGCCAGGGAGAGCCGAGTTACGGCCTCCTGTTGTGTGTTCTGCATCTCCAGAACACAGCAGGGAACTAACCTCAAGAGGTTGATACAAACCCATATTTACATCTTATAGTTACATGTAGTACTCATAAAGTGGTAAAGTGGATTATGTACTTAAAAGAAATTATTTATACATTTTTTGGTAATGTGGGGCTTTTGTGGTTGCGATTGATGCAAAATGTCATCCCAGAAATCTTTTTTGTTTGTTTGTTTTACTTTTGTTTAACAATAAATAAATAAAAACAAAATACTTAGGGACATGACAGGGGAATAATGTTGGTTGTGAGGCTACTCCAGTTGAGAATCACCGATTTTAATATATGCACACATATATTATGCCAAAATGTGTGGCGCAATTAACCCTCTTTGTTTTTCTGGCACCACCCTAGAAAATAGTTTAAATTCTAAATGGTGCTACAAATTCTAGTGCTTGTAATTTCACCGATGCCTGTACCTTAGTAGGTACTGCAGTATTGCTGTAGGTGCATGCGCTTTCCCTGTATGAAGCATGCTAATGCTACTTATCATAAGTAGCTCCCAGAATGCATTGCTGCTGGAGGTGTAGGTGATGCCAGGACAGATAGGGCTAATCGTTTGAATTAGAAGATTACAGGGCTTGGGTGTCTCATTAGTTTCCAGCTCCCAAGATGATCAGCCCTGTCTATTCTAACGCGTCCTGTTCATGTCTGAGAGGTTTCTGGCTAGGCGCGGTCACAATGGAAGCCTAAACTACGATCAATCATTTGATTTCGTTCTAGAGGCAATTTTAGTTTAAAACAATAATGATCTCTGCGTGTCATTTTGTTAATGGCAGGAGTTTGCTAAGTCACAACATCCTGTGGGTTTGTGTTTCAGGGAGGAGATCAACAAGGCATACAGAAAGCTGGCTGTATTGCTGCACCCAGACAAATGCATGGCTCCAGGGAGCGAGGATGCCTTTAAGTCTGTGGTGAACGCCCGTACTTCACTTCTGAAGAACATCAAGTAGGAAATGTAAAACCAGTTACCAGGCGTAAAGATGAAGTCTACTCATCAATCCCTGATAGTAAAAATGAGAGTGAGAGACTTCCTCACAGCTTATGCAGGAGTTGATCTTCTGCTGCTCTTGTGCCACTCTAAAGCAGTGTTTCCCAACCCAATCCTTGGGGATTGCCAGACAGTACATGTTTTTGCTTCTACCGGGAGCTGGTATGGAACAGAAATGTAGACTGTCTGGCAGGGAGCTGGCAGGGACAGAAAACATGGACTATCTGGGGGGTCCCTGAGGATCGGGCTGGGATACGCTGCTCTAAAGTACTGTTTACAATAATGTCTATGATGTGACTTATTTGAGTTATTTAATTTCAGTCATGTGAATATATATAGCTGTTCTTTTTTGAATTATTTAATTTTTGTTAATTTTATTAAACCAGCGCATGGTGTAAGGTATATAACACATTTTTATTTACAGTAGTTATTTATTCTGTTATCTGTCCTTATTTTTTTACTGAAGATCAGAAATACAATTAATTGCAAATATGCTTACAAACTTAGTGGTAAGTTTGGACCTCTGCCTTGTTCCATAATGATTGCGGTTATATTGCATGACAATACAGTGCAGTTCTTAGATGGAATTTATCTGCCTTTTGTCATTCTCCATGACATCTGAAAAGGAATACATGCTTTAGATAAACAAGCCTTTTTTCAGCAGTAATTATGGTTACCGAGTAGCTTAACAATAATAATGGTCGTGTTTGTATGTTATATGGAGGCATCCGGTAATGTATCTGTTTATTTTTCTGAAAAATATGTTGTACTTAATGCACACTGTACTAAGCTCGTGTGTGTTGATATTCATTTTCAAGATGCTATTGTGATGATTTGCTTTTTTACGTCCTTATGTTCCATTTGCCGTTGTGTAGGATCCTTCTCAACAAAGTTCTCCCAAAGTTCCTAACCAAAATTTAAAAAAAAAACTGGTCCTAAGATTTAAAAATGAATAATAAGCTTGTAAAAAAAGAAAAAGACACTGAACTAAGCTTCAGTCCTCTTGGATACAAAGAGCATGTGACTGGACAAGCCTTTACTTGTCATTAATTTCTGCAATTTCAGAAATAATATTTTAAATATTGTTAGTTTGGTTTTTCTCTGTGCCTCTTGTTGAAGTTCATCCTGTTAAGTAGGTTTAGGGCTAACGCTCTCTGCATGGTTTGGTATTAAAAACTGACACATTATATGCAATCAGTCGATTTGGTTCATATATCAGACAGGGCAGACATAAGTCAGATAAGGATACATGAATATTTTTGTGACCAAATGGGTTCACTGACAATCGGTGCAGATGTGAATTTTGTTTATGATGATGGGTTATTTGGAAGTCATGCGAAGCCATTTATCATTCATTTACTGAGAGGAATAGAAATTATGCAGTTTTTAGTGTTGCCGGACAATTTAATACATGTAAATTGGATTATGTATTATGTAAATCTAATAGAAATATGTTGTATGACCTGAAAGCATATCCAATACATAAGAGTTTTTTGTATTTTTTCTTGTAAAGTATTTTGTAGAACTGTAAATGTTTGAATACATGTTTGGATAATCTATGGCTTTCGAGTAAGTTGTTTTTAATACAAAAACATTGAGTTACATTCAAAATCTGCAGGGAATGGGTTGTTACAGTGAAATTAACTTCCTCAATTATGCACAACACTAGGCATACTTTTCTGAGCATCGTTACACTATGAGAATGTTTCAGGGTGTCAAGTCAGCATCCAGTACACAGTATTAATCCTTTATCAGAAAACAAGCCTCATTGAATATTTAATTCAGGACATAAAGATAAAATTATTGGTTTCATTTCTCTTTGGATGTGGATCTGGCTGTGGAGATCAGTATGAGATCTCATGTGAACACAAGCGTATTACCTTGTGAAGTATTTAACACAGTAAGTCCTCTGTTACAAGTATCCTAATTTTTTAGACATCTAAAAGGGTTAATAATGCATGTTTTCAACCAAAACTTTCACTGATTTCACACAGTAAAATCTAAATTTTCTTTTAATTTTACATGTTTTGTTTTTTATATAACTACTGTATGCCTATCAAATCAGTTTCATTCGGCAACTCTGTAACTCAACTTTCATCAGTAAAATATAGCTGCCACTTTTTACATTGCAAAAAATGTGTATGTAAAACTGCATTCACACGAGTGCAAATTTTCTGACGTCATGCATTGTTCTATTGACTGCTACTCTAGATTTTTTGCAAATAGGGTGTTCATTTCTAATATTTAAGAACATACAAAATACAAAGTGCATTGTTTTGTATTGTTTCTGTAATTTTCATGTGCGTGTTGTCTTCTGTATGACATGTTCCTTATCTTAAAGACTTAAAGTCTGAGAATCTCTCAGGCTTGCTCCAGCCACCCAGAGGCTTACTGCAGATTTAAGCATCGCGCTTCAGATCAGGCCAATAGATTCTCAAGCAGAAGCGAGTCTTTAGACTTCCTTCAGCTACTGACTCCTCGTGGCTTTGGGCGTGGCCCTGTCTTGTAGGATTAACTCTGACAGATTGTGCCTGTCTACCCTCTGAAATAAGGGTTAAGTGAGCTTTCCAACCATCTGGTGCTGGGATTCAGTTCCTTTTGCATTGCTAAGATTAAAGCTGTCCCAGTTTGCTGGAAAACATCTTGATGAGGTCTTGCACAAAATTCTGTCTTTTTCAATTTTCCAACTCCCTTATTATTATAAACATCGCGTAACAGCGATGGTACTTCATGAAAGAACAGAAAATCTCATACAAGATGACTGTTGAAAGATGAAAGAAAATGGAGATAATGACAAGGAAATGGAGACATCAAAGAAGGACTCAAAATTAACTTCAATTTCTTTTCTGACGTATTATTTGAATAATTATGGGAATTTTGCCACCCTTTTTAATGGAAATGACGCCTTACACTACTCATATTAATTAACTGTTAAGTTGTTTTGTGTCTTTAACAAAGAAAGGGTGGCAGCTATGGATTTATGCTCAGTATTACAGGTGTGAGAGGTAAGCACATCTATGAAGCCAACATTTGTTTAGTTTACTAATTGTGTTGTTATACCTTAAGACGTTTAGATCGATCATATAAGCGCATTCTCAGTTTTTGTAACAACCTAAAAATGTTAAAAACACATAGTTGAGCCAAAGAGGGTTTACGATTAATTACATCTGCATTTTAATTTGAATTAATGCATTTTGTGGCTGTTGTTAGTTCCAGTACAGCTGAGTCTGAAAACTAATTTTTTAATGCTTGTGTTTTAGTTTTTTGTTTATTTGTAATGCAGTCTTACTGATTGTGTCTTATTTAGTAAATGATTTTTACGTGAAATTCAAATTATGTATGAAACTGTTAAAATACTTCACGCTAAAGGTAATGGAAAGGTAAAGCTTGTGGGAGTTTTATAAAGGTAACGTCTTTTTTCTGTAATTCTCTGGATAAAAGAAATTAACGTTGCATACAAAATCTCATGAGAGTTTATACTTAATGAGATGTATGAGCTTTTTTGGGATTTTAACTTTAGGAATTCAAAGTAAAAAATTAATAATAGGAAAAGTGAAAACCATGGTTTTTAGGTATATATCATGTAGCTAAAAACATTGATATGGAATGTTATTCAATTATAAGATAAAATTGAGCAGCCCAATTAGTAGTAGTGTCAAAGCTTAGAGCATCATTCTGTGTTCTAATTCACTGTCTGCCTAAGGGGGCAAGTTCTGTGTTGTGAGCATCAGTCAAGACCTGAGGTCAGTGCCAAGTATGGAGTCAATCGAGAGCCGTGGTGATGCCACCCTCACGCCTTCAATCTGTCACATGGGCTTTATATCAATGGGCGTCAAACGCAAGAAGCTGAGATGGCAAAGTGCCATACAGCACATCACTGACCAGCAGGAGCCAAACCAGCAAGCGGGACCAGAGCGTGGCCGCAAGATCGGCATCACCGACGCCCATGTCAAGGACATCAAGCGGGAGATCTGCAGCAAGGCATCATGGGGCAGCGGGCTGCCCAAGTGGCGTTCCTCTGTGGCTCCTCTCCACCCAGTCCAAGATCACTATGACTCCAGCTTGTGGGAGTTTGACTTAACGCAAAAATGTTCTCTGGGCAGAAGGAAAAAATGGTTGGTTCGGATAGATAACAAATCAGATTGTAAAGGAGGTGGGTCCAAGACATCTGACCCAGACACCATCCATGGCGTGTTCCTGTCCACTCTGCAGAACACATTCAAGCGCTGCTATTTCACCGACAGAGAGCTTCCCTGGTGTTCACCAATGTCATTGACATTTTCACCAAGCTCCACATTGTCGTCCTTTACTTGGCCAAAGCACCTTAGACGGTGGACCTCATGTGGGGAAGGCTGGCTGGGCTCTTCATGGGCCTGGGAGGAGGGCTCTGCTCCCTGGTCCTGACCTACACAGAGGACACATGTCCGTCGTACCCCTTCAGTGTAGGGCTGCCCATTTGGCTCTCCCAGTCCGTGCAGGTGCCCAGTGGATTGGTGTGGGGGCTGGAAAGGCACCAGTCCCAGTACGCACTCTTCATCCCCTTCACGACATACACCTTGCTCCCACTGCTTCTGTACTGGGTGCCTCACCTCCACCCTTCGCCTCCTGGTGGAGGCCATGCAGGATTACAATGAAGCCATACTGCTCAGAAGAGTGATGGTGTCTCTTACGGCAGGTTTTTAGACCTTACATGCACATTTCTGGAAGACAGTAGGACCAGTTCTTCTCAGGCTGGTAATTTGATCTTTATATTTCAAACATTGACAAAGCCACCTCCCCAGTAGCATGCAGGGTGGTGTTATGCTGTGGTGCTCAGCACTGATGCTTCACATTGCTCAGGCGGGGTACAAGTTTACATCCTGGCTCAGTATGTGTGGATGTGCATGTTTTTGTCACTGGGATTCCTTTTTGGTTCTCTGCTTTACCCCCACACTAGTGTTAACTGGAGATTCCAAGTGGCTTATCGATGTGTGTATGAATGGTATGTGACTGTTCCCAGTTCTTGGTTATTCCTTTATGCCAGTAGCTTCCAGGATATGCTCCCAATCTCTGAATCCCTACATAGGTCAAGCACATCAAAGTGTAAAGATTTACTAGCTGATTACTATATCTAATTATTTAATGTTTATTGTTTTGTGTGTGGGGCGGCATGGTGGTGCAGTGGTTAGCACTGTTGCCTTACGCCTCTGGGACCCGGGTTCAAATCTCTGCCTGGGTCACATGTGTGTGGAGTTTGCATGTTCTCCCCGTGTCGTCGTGGGGTTTCCTCCGGGTACTCCGG
>JAODJU010023712.1:0-19173 GCA_026776725.1 Gnathonemus echidnorhynchus
CACTGCTCCTCCTGAATCCGAGGTTCGACAATCCGGCGGACCCTCCTCTCCAGCACCCCCGAATAGACCTTACCAGGAAGGCTGAGGAGTGTGATCCCCTATAGTTGGAATACATCCTCCGGTCCCCCTTCTTGAAAACCAGGATAGCCCTGCAACATCAAGAGTCTTGAGGAACTCCAGGAGCATCTCATCCACCCCTGGGGCCTGGCCACCAATTTTTTTAACCACCTCAATGACCTCCACCCCAGAGATTGGTGAGTCCACCCCCAAGTCCCCAGCCTCTGCTTCCTCATTGGAAGGCGTGTCGGTGGGATTGAGGTCTTCGAAGTATTCCTTCGACCGACCCACAACATTCCGAGCTGAGGTCAGCAGCACCTCATCCCCACCATATAGTGTTGATGCTCCACCAGGTGGTGGACCAGAATCTCCTCAAAGCTGTCCGGAGGTCGTTCTCCATGGCCTCACCAAACTCCTCCCATATCCAAATTTTTGCCTCACTGACCGCCAAGGAGCGGAACATGGCCCATTTGGACTCAATGTCCCCCGCTTCCCCTGGGACATGGGTGAAGCTCTTTCTGACAGGGGATTCCGGCAGACGTTCCTAACTATATGCTTGAGCCTGCCAGGTCTGATGGCTTCCTCCCCCACCAGCGGAGGCAACCCACCACCAGGTGGTGATTGGTTGACAGCCCCGCCCCTCTCCTCACTCGAGTATCCAATACATGTGGCCGCAAGTCCGATGACATGACCTCAAAGTCGATCATTGAACTGCGGCCTAGGGTGTCCTGGTGCCAAGTGCACATATGGACACCCTTATGTTTGAACATGACGTTCTTTATGGACAACCCGTGATGAGCACAAGTCCAATAACAAAACACCACTCGGGTTCAGATGTGACATATGGGTTAAATGCAGAGGACACAATTCCGTGTTGTGGACTGTGGGCTTTGGTGTGTCAACGACAACTAATCACTTTCCCCTGTCCTGAATGGGCCAAAAAAGAAAAAACATCCAGCTAATGGCAATTCTCTGGGCAAAAATGCCTTGCTAATGGCACAAATGGACAGACCTGTTCAATCTTATAGGCAACAGTAATTCACAAACATGACCACCAAGTTATGCAGAAGAGCATCTCTGAATGCACATAGAGAACCTTGAAGCAGATAAGCTACAGCAGCAGACGACCACATTGAGTGCCGCTCCTGTCATCTAAGAACACAGAGCCTACAGTGGGCACGGGGTCAAGCAAAAGTAGACCAAGGATGATTGGAAAAATACTGCCTGTTTAGATGAGTCTTGATTTCTGCTGTGACATTCAGAGGGTAGGTCAGAAATTGGCACCAACAAGAAGAAAGCATGAATCCACCCTGCCTTGTTTCAACAATTCAGGCTGGTGATGGTGGTGTAAGGGGCATATTCTCTTGGCACACCTTGGGCTGCTTAGTGCCAAGTCAGCATTAAGTTCCACAGTCTACCTGAGTCTTCTTGTTGACCATGCCCATCCCTTTAACAACCACAGTGTACCCAGCTTCTAATGGCCAATTCCAGTACGATAATGTGACACGTCACTAAACGCATATCATCTGACTGGTTTCCTGAAAATGACAGGTTCACTGTATTCAAATGACCTCCACATTCAGCAGATCTCACTCCAATAGAGCACGTATGGCATATGGTGGAATGGGCGATTTGCATCATTGTGCAGCCGACAATTCTGCAGAAACTGAGTGATGACATCATATTAGCATGGACCAGGAATGTTTCAAGCACCACACTGAATCTACAACATGAAGAATTGAATTAAGGTAGTTCTGAAGGTGCTAGCAAGGTGTACCGAATAAAGTGGCCAGCCAGTGTGTATCAGTGGTTCGGTCCCATTTACCCCACACCTGGCGTGCACATTCATACGCTTAGTGCAAGTATTCAAAGATGTCCCATTTCTCAAATAAACTAGATGCAGCATGCTTGAAGTGAACTTCAGCCACACAAATTCTGCATGGAAACAGCCTTTGGCTAAGTATTTAGACCACAATGCACCACATAAGCGATGACTAATTTACAAACACAAAGTAGTCTGGCAGCTAATTAGGGCCCAACATGCTTAAGTAAATATAGGTGCGCAAAGTTTTATATCATGTTTACATAGCCTAGGCTACAGTAACGGACAACCCTAAACACAACCAAAACAAATGACAAGTCCACAGGTATAGGTCCTATAGCATCTCTTGTCCACCCCTTCAACTACCAAGGGTGCCTCATTGCTTTCAAGAAATCCCTGCATACTTGGGCTCTTCACACACATTTTTGCACACTGTCTTACATAAACATGCTTCACCAGTGTGTAGTATTTCAGTGCATTTCCCTTTAACTGGGGTAAATGGGACAAAGCCAATACTACACTAGAATAAGTGGCTGATAAAACGGCAATGTCAGCACAATATATATATAAAAACACAATCTGCAAAATCATATGTGCAATCATCCCACAAAAGCATACACAAAGAACATTGTGTTTAAGAAAAAAAGATGACTTACCTTTATTGCCATTTTACTGAAGATTATACACAACTATAAGGAACAATTTAAAACTACTTCAAATTGAAATAAATAAAAATTTAAGATTCTACAGTTCACAAGAGGTAATGGGACTTAAGTAAACAAATATTTAAATAAGTTGCTTTTAGTAATGCAAACTTTATTTACAAAACATTTACTTCATGCCATGCAATATGATTCTGGAAAGAATCATTGCTTTCAAGTTAATAAGAACTTCACAAAAGGAAAGTGAGCAAACAGAAGAGTCCTATATGCTCAAAGAAAGACATTTTATATGACTAGTACTAAAACCAAAAGTGGACATGTTACAGTATACATAATACAGTATACATAATACAGAGAACTGTACACTATAACCCTAGAATGACAAATGTTTTAGTGGTTAAGAGGCCTAGAGTATATACAAATAATTGTGCCACGATACTTAACAAATCGTCCACATATTATACAATGAAGTTTTATACATGGGTGAAAGGGAAGGGATGGGATGGGATAAGTAGCGACTAAGCAGGTCTACTGGCGGTTGCTCTTTATTCTCTCCAGCCTCTTCTTGAGGTCGTCGAGATTGGTGGCAGGGGTGGAGGAGCGCGAGGGGCTGTGCGAGTGCGAGTGCGACTGCTCCTGGTGGTACTGCTCGCGGGACTCCTTAAGGTGGGACAGCTTGCTGTGCAGCATGTCTGTGGAGGAGGCCACTGATGGCTTGGACAGCAGGGATGTTAGCGGGGGCCTGTCCTCCTCCTCCTGCTGCTGCTGCTGATGGGGCAAGGGGGGGGGGGGGTTTAACCTCATCACAGGGGTGTGATGTGCATAACCAAAGCTGGACTGAAAAATCAGGTTTTATGGTATTAATTTTGCTTTGGGCCTTTCAAATCATGGTATAATCCATGGTATAGACATACCAGTAATGACTGCAATAGTAATGAAGTTAAATAGGTTCTACTTTTGAGTGTTTAAGCACTGTAAATGGCACAATACCTTTGTGTTGTTTTCCAGCCCATGACGTTGCCTTAATATTTTCAACCTCTCGTAGTACACAGCAGGCTTTAGCTCCTCCCCATTGCTATTGAGGGATACGGAGCTGGAATCCGACACGTTATCTGTACCACGTGGGGGAATAACTAGACATTGCAGGAGGAGAGAAAGCAGTCAGCGAAATTACTACAGTCCTTTTCTGAGGCAAGATACAGTAACAGAGTAAAAGCAATACATAAATAGCAACTCCTAAAACAAGATTTAGAGAGTGGCAATGCTTGGGGACAAAGATCAGTACCAGGGTTTGAAGACTGGCTTCTGGATTTGCCCTCGCGCTCAGATTCAATTATACGCAGGCCTCGCTCCACATAGCTCTGGAAAAACTGGGACGTGTTCCGGAGGAAAGGTTCAAGGTCTGCATCAGAGTACCGCTGCTTGTACTCATAAAGTTCAGTGAGTCCCTGTCAAAAAGGAAAGGTTGAAGGGGACTTTACCACCGATTGCCTCAAACCTGCCTGTACTGCACAGATGCTACAGAACACACACATTACCTCCTTGGTGTTTTCCTTGGACCCAATCTTTTTGAAGATCTCAGACAGGATATCACTCACTTTTGCTTTAGACATCTTCTCATCCTAAATGTAAAGACATTTTAGACACTCCCTGAAGACAACTGGATGAGATTTCAGGGCTGCACTGAACTTACCGGCCGGACAGTTCCTTTCTCAGTTCCTCTATCGGACTTGAAGCCAGAGAGGTTGCTTGAGTGCTTCACCACTCGCCTCAGGTGTGACTCCAGCTCAGACTCATTCTTATTCTCAATCATGGACAAATGATCCAGGATCTGGATAAGCACAAATAAATATCCAAAGACAAATTTTATGCAAATCACAAACATTCAAATCATGAGGGGTGGCAGTTTCCTTCAAATATTCTATGAAGTTATTTCCAGATACTATTCAACCAACTTCCCTATTCCATAAAAAAGCAATAAGCTGTATGTAGGAACTCTGTCCTAATACCCACCCGCATGTAAATATACGATCAACAAACCCACTAAAGAGCGGAGAGAGAAATAAAGTACCTTGGCACCAGTGAGCCGACAGAGAGTGTGCAGCAATGTTTTCAGGGTCCTGTGAGGTACATCGCTCTTCAACTGCTTAAGCTTTTCCTTGGGGAACACCTTCATGAAGTTATGGACATCCAGCAGGATCCGATCCAGGTTGATGCTGCCAATGGTCTCTGGGAGGAACCGTATCATTCTCCACAAACACTGGAAAAATGTATATGGTGATAAGGGGATTCTGACGCAATGCAAATTGTTGAGATGTACAAACGGTTCACAAAGCTGAAGCATACCTTCATGACCAGTTCAGAGAACTTTGGAGAGCCTGCTGCAGAAATAAGACTGTCTTGCAACAGCACAAGGAGAGCACTAGAATGATAGGAATTAGGTGGTCAACTTTTAAATAAATAAATAAATAAAAACAAAAGCAAGTACCTGAACTTAGTTTGATACTCTGAAGGAAAGAACACAAACCTCAAAATATTAGTCTGGTCAGACTTCTCGAGAACACGGACTACTAGCAGGTTCACAGAGCGGATGAGTTGCTGGCCATCCTCAATGTCCTCTACCCGGGCATCCAGCATCAGTGTGATAAGTCCATGCATCAGATCCTTCAGAACGCCCATAGAGGCCTCTCGTGCCAAGCTCTCCATAGAGAACAGCTGAAAGGGTACACAGAGTACACTTCATATTCCTTGCTGCTGGATATTCAATTAAAACCGCCACTCAGCAAACCCAAAAACATATGGGAGGGCAAGAAATGCATCAATGGCACTGGCCTGGCTCAGCACTGCTGGTCAGATGGCCCCTGTGCACTCAAGCTTGTCGTCAGGAGTCCGAGTGGAGCAGTTTGCCACTGCAGAACCACCCCACAGGTAGGTGCAACTCATCACTCCACACAGTGACGGCCAGGAAGGAGCCAGGCATGCATGCCTTTCCCCAAAAACAGCACGAAGGGTCTGACCCAAGACTAAGCGACAGTACTGCACAATTACTCAACAAGAACAGATGATACAGTTGGGTTACATATTATAGGCTATTCTCGGTGAGATGTGATGGAGGAAATGATGCAAACTGAGGACAGATTTCAGATCACACTGACTCATGCAGGCAGTGAAGGTTATATACAGTCATTCCTAAGAGGAAAGCGACTATCTGCCGCAAGAAGACTGGACTAACTGAGAGCATGTTGCCTATTATGCAGCTGTACAGCTTGAAGATTTCCTTCTTGTCTAGCCGATCATCAGCCATGTGTGTATTGTAGATGAGTCGCAGCTGCATAAGGGTTGCAATCAGGAACTGGTCAATGTGGCCCGACATGGCCTCTGCTTTGTCTTTCTGCCGCAGCACCTCATCAATCTGGATTTTGAGTAGAGAAGAGGGACAAAATTCAAACAAGACCAAACAGAGATAAACAGAATAGAACCTCAAAAGCAGACAAAGGCATACCTGTGCAAGAGCCTGGATGCTAGTATTTATGTCCCCACTAGCCACTTGTGAGATGACAAAGTTGATGGTAGAAGCAGTGCTATTACGCAGGTCATCAAAGTGAGGAGACACTGCACGAATCCTGCAGACAGACAAACATACACAGCATTTAGACAGACTTTTTTTAGACAGATTTACTCAAACCTGGCATGTTAAACCATGGCACTGTTGAATTCTCAAATCTGATTAGAAAATCAACACCCTTCTAACAGAGCCACACATAGTGCCAGCCAGGTAAAGATCAGATGTAAACCAATAGCAGATACAAAAAAAACCCCTTAAATTTAATGTAGAACACAATTTAAAATTAACAGGAACTACAGAGACCTGCAGTCAGTGATTTGATACCAAGTTGATAATGTAATGAACTTGCAATCCAGTCATTAAGACCAGTTCTTACTTCTCCACATGCATGCACATGATGCGACTGACTTCAATGCGGTTCATCTGTGGTCAAACGCTTGCAGCACCAAGATTTTACGGCTCAATATTCAAAATTAGCAGCACCAGTGCTATTACTGAAATAATTGAGATGATTGCACTGGGCAAATCAGCCATTTTCTGAAGCGAAGGACGATGGTTTTACTCTGCTCATTCACCACTTGAGGCCTAAAAGTACCAGGCCACAAAATGTTTATATTTTGGTAGTAAATCTAGCCTGTAGGTAGATCTTTTGTCTTCCGCATCACACAAAAGCCATTTCGGCTAATCTAAGCCAGCCAGCTTGGCAAGTTTCACATCATTCTGAATGAAAGGAAAATGAGACTCAGTTTTCCTTCTTGTGCTGCACTGTAACAATGCTATATTCAAACATGTTTTAAGTGAATTTAAAAGTACAGGGTTAAAACCAATGGGATTTAAATGTATAGTATAGTACTTTATAAAAAGGTGCATTTTTTTCCAAACTTGAGTATTTTACTAGATTACTTTTCTAACAATCTGGTGTGGTATCTACTTTTACTTAAGTTCGCAAACTGAGTACCTTTTCCATCAGTTTAGAACATATGCGCATTATGCAGACTTGACTGCAGAAGAATAAATGGTTCCTATGTGGGAACGCATTTACAGTCCTGTGTAACCTGCCTAAATTGGATTGTACACAAGTCCCGTTTCAATAAAATCAGTAAAACTGTTTTTTTTTTTTTAACCCAAAACACAGCTGAATACCTAGAGGTACATAAGTTAATAAAATGGCACATGACCCAAAAACATCATGTCCACTTATGACATAAATAGCTCGGAACGGCTGAGACATCAATTCAAAAAAACCTCTAAAGTTGCTTGATACCAAGATGTCAGCAGCAGATCCTTTAAATCCCTGAAATTGCAAGGTTGAGACTTGCTGTTGCAGCACATCTCAAATACGCTCAATAGGATTCCGACCTGTGGAATTTTGTGGTCAGGGCACCCTGAAGTCTGCATCATGTTCACAAACCATTTCTGAACAGTTTGTACCGCGTGGCAGGGTGCATTATCCTGTTGACAGATGCCACCAGCTATCGGGAATATACGTCATCATGAATATAAATGGTCTGTGATGTCGTGCCAAGAGTCATGCGTCAAAATACCCTCCACAGGAATGGCCAGACCCAGGGATCCCAGCAGAACACTGCTCAGATCGTCACACTCACTCCACCAGCTTATCCTCTTTCTACAGTGTCCTGGTCCCATCCGTTACCCAGGGAAACAGTGCACATGTACCCGCCGGTCCACATGACGTAAAAAGAAATGGGACTCATTTCAACTCATTTCTTCCACTGGTCCAAGGCCTAGTCCCAATGACCAAGTGACCACTGCATACGCTTTTGCCAGTTCATAGGGGTAAGCATGGCCATTCTGACTGGTCTGCCGTTACACAGACCCATACATAGCAAAGCGTGATGTACTGTGTTGAGTCATTTCGTGCCACAGTAGCCCTTATGTTGCTCCATACCTGACGGACAGCCTCAGCACCCACCACTAATCATTGAGCCGTGGGTAGTAGACAGTCTGTTACTGGTTCGTGGTCTTTCCCTCCTCTAACCACTATCAGTTGATATTCACTACCTCTGATCAGGAGCACCGTACAAGCCTTGTCATTTCAGAAATGCTCTAAACCAGTTGTCTGGCCATGACAACTCATCCCTTGTCAAAGTCACTCAGATCTTTTTGCTTGCCCATTTATCCCGCATACGTGTCGCCTATAAAAACCAGCTTCTTTTTGCCATTTAATATATCCCAGATCTTGATTAGTGTGCAGTTGTTCTGAGATAATCACTGTTAAATCAAGTCATGTTTTGGCTCATCAGTGTTCATACATATATTTCACATTTTTTGCCTCTGCATCCATGCTTTTAAAAACTCACAATGCACAGCTTGGAGGGCATTAGCTACACATTAGTACCTCAAAACCGGCCTCTGTGTTTAGCAACAGGCGACTGAGCTAATAGCTACTTAGGGGCTTAGTAGACAATTTTCCAGTTAATGGGTGTGGGTTGTATGTAAGCAAAATGTTTAACTGCTGGCAGAAGAAAATTCTACTAATACAAGCATGAAAGTCTGTAAAGGTGAAAATGTAATAAATATGTAGTAACCATGGTATAAGTAGGTTAATGCACTGCAAGCCATGCATTACATATTTAAATGCACTCTGCTTCACATTGGGCAGATCTTTGCCTCTGCAACGGTGTTTAAAAAAGCATAATTCACAGTGAGCCACATATGTACCCTTATCATAATGCCTACCAAGTCTTAGTTTATTCAGTTCAGAGGGGGGGGGGGGAATTTAAAATAAAGAAAAAAAAAATCAGCTTGCTTATTCTTCAACAGCAGTGGCTTGTATAAAGTATTTTCTGTCACTTAACACCACAGGAAGCAATAATTTGAAAAGGGAGAGCAACCTCAGAAGCAGAGACACTGAGCGGCCAAAGGAGACACTGGAAGTACTCACTTGGGCTCTGGGATCATGACAGGCTCAAGCAGCTCATCCAGCTTATGCTGCACTAGGTCAGGCAGCTCGCTCACTCTGGTGTGGTCATTCTCAATCATGTCCAGGTCCAGCTGGAACTCTCTTGTGATGGCAGGGGAGGACTGTTCAGCGAGAGCGTTCTGGGCACGTGCCTGACTGTGGGGGAAAACGTGCGCCTGTTACATCTCAGTGCACGGTGACGGAATACCACAGCACTTTTCTGCCAAAATCCCCCTATACTCATTAAATAAATTGCTTAAGGCTTCCTATGAGAGGGGGGGTGTGCTACATTACATACTTACATCCTGTAAGTGCGATACATAATTCTGTCCACGGAAAGCAGAGAGGGCCAGAAGAGAGATTTCACACATCAGAAGAGAGAGCAAGTGAAAGCTAGAAAAGGAGCAGTACAACTTTGGCAGAGCCCCTTGGCTTCTGCTCAGGAGAGCACAGCACCACATACTTCAGTTTGTTGGGCGCTTCATCTGGGGCCGGCTTTCGCGTCATGCTGGCATTAGGATTCCCTGGCGGTGCCCTCTGGACCCTCTCTTCCGCCTGGCGAGCAGGAGCAGCTGGAGACTTCTTGGCAGAGCGCTTGATCCTCTCCTCCAACATGCTCATGTCCTTCTCTGAAAGCTGTTAACAGAACTCCATTTCAAAATTGCTGACTTCTTACTCAGAGAAGGAAAATTAAATCTATAAAAAAATCGGTACATCTTGTCAAACATGGAATATTCTTTTTTTGTGGAAAACAGCAGTTACACAGGAATATTTGCAAACCACATGATGATAGCATGCTATCAGGGATGTACATTCAGAAGCACTTACATTGCCAATTAGTTTGAAAACCTGGTCCCCGCAGACATTGTATACCGTTACAACGGTGTTGAGAGCTGCATTGCGCACCGATGTGTCCCTGTCCCCAATATGAACTGCTATTTCTTTGAGGGATTTTGCAGGCGTTGGCTGGCAAACATTCATTCCATAAGATTCGATCAGGCAGCCGAGTTCTTCTAAACATTCTGGGGGGACACAAGAGCAACACAAATCAAGCAAAAAACCAAGCTAAAAAGGGAACAGACATCCACGAAATCATTTCAGAAAAGGTGCGACAGGACAGCATGTCACAGTTTGGCCCTGACCTGCTCGCTGTTTTGAGTTCTTTGACTTGGTCCCCTCCATGAGGAATGTAAAGACTTTACTGGCAGGGTAGACCTTGCACAACATCGTGAGAATGGCACGTACGTCTTTGCGGACAACGTCTTTAGATTCACCGACCTACGGAGATCAACATGCTCAGCAAAAAGTATTTTAGACATTCAGAAATATTTCATTCAAATCGATATAAAATCAGGTTTACTTTTGGTAATGGTATTCGACTGGAAAAGCACCCTTAAATTTCAGGGTGAAAGAGCTTTCATAATGCTTACAGCAGATTTTTACCTTAGAGGCTAGATAGTTTTTTTGGAATACACAACAAATATCTAACATACAAACCGCTCACTGGTCAAATGAATAGCTAGATTGGACAGACAGAGATAAATTGCCTCTAGCAATAGTGGGACTAACTCATCAATGTATTTTAAGGCTAATTCTGGAGAGTGGTATGAGGGAAGACTCACTTTAACGATAAGGTAAGGGATAAAAGAGGAAGCCTCAAACTCATTGAGATGGTAATTCTCCCGGCTAAGCATAGAAAACAGCAGCTTCAGGTACTCCAGGGCCTTCATCAGCACACTGGTGTTGGTGTCAAAGAAACGCAGAGTGAACCACTTCAGGATGAGGTCCAGGCAGCTGACGGTAGCATCCCTCTCTTCCTCCAAGTGCTTCAAGAAAACAGATGAGACACCGAGTTCTGCATTTTTTGCACCATTTTACTAATTGCTATGCTAAGAATGGCAGGTTTATTTTCAGCACAATTACAAACTACTCAGGAAAAACAGATACAAGCTATAATATTCCTGACAGTTTCTTGGGGACAGGTTCTAAATGGAGGCTACAAAACATGCACATTAAAACCAAAACCTGTAATAAACTGCAACAAACCTCAATCATGGCACCAATGGCTTTGACATGGCGCTGGAAGTCAAAGTGGAAGAGTTCGTCCTGTAGCCACCTTGCCACACAGGTAGACATCTGATTCTTTAGCTGCTCCACATATTCATCCCGTGGTGTCATGAAGTTCCATTTCAGGACCTGTGGGGTGTAAGTGGGGTCAAACACTGACTAAAATCAGCAAGAGCAGCAAACCTACTGCTGAGCATGGAGAGAACACAAGGCTGACCTTCAGCCCCTTCTCCTCCTTTATCCTCTGCTCCTTTCCATTAGGGATGATGATGAAGATAGGACCAGATTTGTCATCTTCATCTTTAGCAGTGGTCTTAGCTGGGGCTTTTTTCCCACCCAGGACCTGCAAATTGTCAAATGTGATTACATCTTCAGAGAAGTGGCAGTAAAGGCAAAAATATGTGGAAGAGGGTGACCAGGTATGAAATCCAATTTCAGAATTTAACGTGCACCATCCACCTTTTAAAACCCATTTTCCAACCTACATCACCCAGAAGGTCTCTGTGGGTTTTTAAATCTATAACAAAAAGTACCTGTTTGCTTGATTTCCCCTTTGAAAGTATGTTAGTTTTACTGCACTTATCTTTATCCACGCTCCCATTCAAGTCCTGGGAAGTGTTCTAACAACATAAACATATCAGCTTATAAGCAAGCAGGGGGGGAAATATCCTTTCTTGCACAAAAAGTGCATACAGGGTCAAAATGTATAGGTGACATCCAAATCACAGCCACTGAATATTCCTCTCTACAATCAGCGACTGTCTCCTACGTTTTAAAACACACACACACACACACACACACACACACACACACACACACACACACAAATAGCAGAAAGCGCAATCCAACCTTTCCTTTAGCAGCAGTTCCACCAGGCTTAGACTTCTTGGTGTCAGATTTGGGTTCAAAGACCCCAGAATCTTCACTGACAGATTGAGACTTAGATGGAGCTGAAAGCAGAACAGAAGACTGAGATTCACAGCATTCCATGTACCAATGAAATCATGGCTTCCATAAATTCAAGGATTTTTCCCCATATTTATCCCATTTCACATTTGAAACCTAGGCTTGTATGTAAAAAGACATTTTGATTGACTCAGAATTATATTTCTCTCTTCAGCAATTCTCAGACCAACAAACCTGAGAGTGGCTTTGCAGCAGGAGGGCAGGCAGCAGTCTTGGAAGACGTCGCTTTGGCAGGAGCTGCTGGTTTGGCCGGCATGACAGCACGGGCCTTCTCCAGCATGCCTACTACCTGATCCTTGGAGGCTGGCTGAAGGACAGGGCAAGAACAAGAGGCCCGTTATCCAAGGCCAACATACAGCTCCCAGCTAACACTATAAGTAGACAGCGTTCCTACATATTTTTCCCCACACTTCCTGGACTGTGCTGGGAGTGGTTGGGTGGGGGGGGAAGCACGCAATACTTCTATATGCCATGTGGCTAATAATTCACCCATGTTTGCATTTTAGTTTGATTCCACATTTGACATTCTTAACCAACCAGTTACAATATTTAGGATTGATAAGCCCATCAGGTGTCAAGCATTTCCCCAATGTGAGCATTGTAAGTTACAAGGACGCCTACATAAATGTCTTGCTGGACTGCACACCTCTCAGACACAGCCGTACGCACTGGCTTGAGACATTGCTCTTTGATGGGAAATCTGAGAATATTTTGGTGCTGACAACCAGCTCACATCAGTGACTTCAAAATAGATTAAAAAAAAAAAAGTAGACCAATTTGTCAATAGTCTGGAAATACATTCTTATACAGTCTGAAAACACCAAAATGAAATTGCATACTGCATGGTAACCCTGAATACAACCCATGTTCTTCCAAACAAAATGAGGTTTGTGATTAGAACTAAATTTTGCCAGACACCCCATTTCAGGGATGAGAAGCAGACCTTGAGCTTTCCAGTGGCTTTGAGCATCTTCTCATAGCCCAAGTGCATCATGAAGGTGGGCAGGGCGTCCTGTGCCTTCTTGCGGACATCCCCATTGCGATCTTCCAGGCATGCGTACAAGTAGGGCACACAGAACATCAGGTCTGGAGACACAGAGCGCAGGGTTGGAAGCTTCTCAGCCAGCCAAGCCAGGACCTGGGAAGTATTTCAGTAGTCATGCATATTTCCAGTCTCTCAAAAACAGTTGAGAAAATGAAGCCAGTACAGACAGATTTCAGTCTTATTTCTAAATATGCTCCATTATTTGTGAGTATCATCCAATCATTTTGCTTTAAGAGTCAAATAACGATGCAATTCGCACCCTCAAATAAAATGACTCTATACACTGGAGCACAGCTTCACTCACCTCTTGTCGGAGGAAGGGGTTCTCCTTCTTGAGTTCCTCAGAGAGGTCTTCCCCTTCCAGCCACTCCTTCATGCCAGTCTGCTCCACCCAAGCATTCAGTGTGGTCAAGGCAGCAGCACGCACATTGCTCTGCAAAACAGTGGAAGGAAAGCCAGTGATGAGGCCCCAGGCAAATTATGAAAGAAACACAAAGACTCAACCAAATGAGTCACCTTGCTATCCCCCAGCACTGTGATGATAGGAATTCCCAGGTTCTTCACGTGCTGCTTTAACGCCAGGCCCATCGACGTAGCAATCTGCTGCAGGATGCTTAGTGTCTGCAGAACCTGAACACAAACATTTCATTTAAGCATTGTAAACTGTAAAACATGCAAGCAGAAAGGAACAGGGTTCAAGGCATTCCACAAAAGAATTATAATGCCTGTATTTAAAAAACACTGAATTCAATATAAATCATTATAATTTAGCTAATTAAAAAAGGTATTAGTAGGTTCCTAGCTGCCATTTAGCATTTAATGCTCGTTCGCATACACACCAAAATCTTATTGGAGTCATTCAGACGCCCCTTCAGCGCCATAGGAATTTCGCCCACATTTGGTTGAATAAATTTGGCCTCAGAAATGATTGCAGCCAGTTCTTCCAGTCCTTCCTTTCGGGTTTTCCAGTTTTTGTCTCCAATCTTTGAAACCATGTCAGATGTTATCTTGTCACTGAAAACAGAATAATAAAATTCCACTTAACCACATCTCTACTTGTTGTGTAAAATGCATTAGACATTTTTAGCCACGTCATCTGCACCAACTAGTTATATCAAATATGAGAATTTGTGGGCCACAGAAACCTGATATCAGTCCGGGGAAGGAGGTCCATGACATCCTGGCCTCCTTCGTCGTCCTGCTCCTCAGCCTCCTCTCTCTCATCATCGACTCCCTTCTTCGAGAAGCCCCTGATGGGGGCTGGGGGTGATTGGCCCTGTATCTGTTACATCACAACCCCACATAGACTGATAAACCATGCTGACAGCCTGCTTCTGAACTGAGAGATTACAAACACAAAACTTACAAAAAAGGTTTAAAATTTTTTATTTTTTTTTTAAAGTTAACCCATCATACTATATTGAATGGGAAAATTGTAACCTTCTATTAACACTCATAACAGTCAGAGAGATTGACTGACAGTCTGTCCCCAGAGTGAGGATAGAAACACCAATACATACCTTCTCAAATTCAGCATCAATTTGGGCTAACAAGGCTGGCTTTTCATCCTCAAAGAACATGCGCAGAGGGGCACCCATGTACAAGAACATGACTCCAAGCAGGGCAATTGCAGCTGTTCTCACAGCCTATGAAACAAGACAATTCATAATTACCAGGAAGTCATTCATAGGGCATAATAAAAGGCAGTTAAAGTGGCTAGTGCATGGCCACCACTGAAATGCTGAACTAAACAGGAGATGGAAGAGAAATGGACTTAATTTCAAGCTCACATCCATGACTTAAAACATACCACAGCACTGTGGAAATCTCCAATGTTACTTCTAACTGATGTTACTTAAGGGAAACTGTAATAGCAAAGAAATTACTACAGGCTGAAGAATGTAACCTGTGGTCTATGATTAAATACCAAAATGATCTGGTAAAGTAATGCACTTGTAGTCCAGTCATACTTTACAGTCCTGTGTAACTTCCCTCAAAGAGATGACATGCAAGTCCACTTTAAATAACTGGTAAAGTCAGGTTTTAGCCAAAACACAACTAAATACAAGGAGGCACCTAAAGCAAAATTAACACAAAGGCTGAATGTCTCTGCCTCTACAAGCGTGCCTTTATAAACGTATAACACACTTCTTGGAGTGCATTATCCTGCTTACCTCACCAAACACTTTGCTTACACATTGTACGTACAGACTGACCTTTGGGTTCATCAGCAAGTCAATGACTAATGAGGTGGCTTGGGTTGTATGTAGGCAAAATGTTTAATAGTAGGTTTGGACGTATCTAATATTTCACACTGTCCACAAAATGCACCATGATATATAGTATTTCAACAACATTTTAAAAAGCAAAGCTATTGCAGTATTTTAAAACCTTGATAAGATTCGCCAAGCAAGAGGTGGGATTCCTAAAATACAGGTTTTGCCAAAAGGAAATCCCAAATACTAAAATTGTACTTTTACTAACAAATGCAAACATGTAAACATAAAAATATCTTCAGGTACAAATGTGTAGTACAAATGTGTGGTAGTTGTGGCATTATTGGGGTAACGTGCTAAGCCATGCATTTTAAAACACACATGATGCGTGGCCTGTCGAGTATTAACCCTTACATCATGGAATCGCTTTGTATAATGCAAAGGAAGGAAAAACCCCTACATTTTCATTTAAGAAAAAATACTTACAGGATTGGTGGCAGCCAAAGCAGTCTTGACATTACTAATAAATGCTTTCACATTGATTCTAAAGAGAATGAAAAATATCAGAAGCTTAGATTGAAATCAGTACAGTTTCAAATTTTTATTAGAAAAATATATCACTAACTCACCCAGCAAATCCAAATTCTTTCATTGCATTTGCAAGCCAATTTAGTGCTTCTGCTTGGTTTTTAGGATTCTTTTGTGCAAAGGCCATTGACACAACCTGAAATAAAACAAGTTTCCAGAAATGAGCAGTACAGTGGTAACATTTTGGCTTGCCAAGATTACACGGTGGATCTCCAAAAGGCAGGATGTCCATCGGACCCACGGCGTCAGCAATGGGAAAAACACCACAACCTCTTTCTTATTCTTTACGGTTCCGGCAAGTCAGTGTCAACCGAAACTAACAGAAGGCTGTTTGGACAGTCCCCAGAGAACAGCAGCAACTGACCTGTTCAGCAGTCCAGGGAAGAGAGCACGCCTCCCCAATGGCAGTCAGGGCTTCCTTGGCTTTCCCTCCACACTTGACATCGCCCACCTTATCTACTAGCCCATCCAAGACCGTGAAGGCAGAGGTCTTTGAGAAGGTGCCCTTCTGTGCGATAAGGCCCACAATGTGAAGCTTCATCTGCATCACCTAGGCCACCACCCAAAAACAATTGGAAAACCATAAGAATGGCATTTTGGAAACAAAAGTTAAAGCACCATGAGTGGGAGCAAATCAAGCTATACCTGAAAGTTGGTCTCCTTCCAGCCTGGTTTCTTGGCCAGCATGCGGACAAGAGCCTGGCAAGGCATTTCATTTTTGTCCATCTGTTCCACAGCCTAAACATTTCAAAATGTATGCGACATTTGTTAAAGACGTTCTAGGATGAAGGCACAGCAGTTCAACTATGCTTCACAAATATATAACCAAGATATAGTCTCCAATTTTCGTGAATATTCATAGGTAAAGCTACCTTTTGGAATTCCTCCATGCTGGCCAGCCGTTCCTTCCAGTTAGCACTGTCTAACAGCTGCATGCAGGAAGCAGGGAGTACAGTTGCAGACATCTCCTCACATACCTCAGGCTGAAAGAGACATGCAGTTTCAGTACTATGAACTGCGCATTGACAAGACTCAGACTGCCAGGAGAGATCTCACAGTACCGGTGTATACTTACAGAGAGTTCAGCCTCTACTACGTCCTTACTGTCTACAGCCTTCTTCCCTTTACCATTCATGGCCGCTACAGGTTTCCCCTTCTTGGGTGGTCCAGCGGGCTGATCGTGAATCAAACACATTTCACCAGAATATATCCAGACATATCTTGGGAAGCACTTGGAGATTTAGCTGTAGGGTTTACTGCCGTTTACCTTCGCTACAGGGCCCTTCTTTGGGGGTGCGGAAGGCTTTGCTGGAGCCTCTGGTGGGGGCTGTGCCTTTGGAGCTGGTTTCTCTTTCTCTGCACCACCTCCTTTCTTCCCACCTGCCAGCTCAATTTTGTCAGCACATTCTTTTATCTGTTAAAAAAAAAAAAAGGAATTCAATTACAGCTGTTACAAACCATGCTGGCAATAATACCGGTGATGAAGCCTGAACGATCTATTCAATAGTCTCTAAATACAAATGTTTACCAAGATTTGCACATTGAGGCCGGATCACAATATTCTTAAAATGAAATGACCATTAACGGTGCCACTGCATTCAATCGGAATTTGTTTGCTTTGATTGTGAGTTAATCATGTTAGCTGTATGGTCAGTGTAGGCAAATACACACACAGACTACATCTAATCTAAATTTTTTCAGTTGCTGAGTACAGGATGAAAGATTAATTCTGCTTTCTAAATTGACGGAAACACCTGGCTTGCAACAAACTGCAGATATTGATGTTGTGGCCTTGTGGTGACTGACTGAAACATGGGATTGAATTTCCCCCTTTACCGGGATAATTAAAATAAACTTTTGATTAAATAAGTAATAGGTGAAGGACACAGAGGAATAGATGACTAAGTGACCATTTAAATACTTCATAAAAATTAAGTATTGAACAGTCCCATCAAAACACCTACGTAAATTAAATAAAATGGAACCAATGAAACTTGTCTTTTACAGAAACGACCCTGTGAAGCAGAACCTACATAATCCTTTCAGCAGGTGAATGGCTTTATAGGTCAGACCAGCAGACCAGAAATTCCATCTAAAAAACTACAACACACTGCATTTGGTTTTCATTTACTGTGCATTTCACTTATGAAAACCCTGCCTCCTAAGAGCAGATTTAGGAGTATAACTCCATTCTAGAATGCTGGCTAGCATTGACCCTGTACACTTCTACCTCACAGAAACTAAGCAGGTCACATGACTCACCTTGTCAAGCTTTAGTTTATCCAGATCAGCCAGGAATGGATTAATTGCTTTCTCTCCTAATACCTTCATGGCGGTGCCCAGAGCTTCAAATGCAGCATCTCTCACTTCTGGTGCAGAGTCATTCACTTGCTGTCAAGGTCAAATTAGTAAAAAGTTAACCTCTAAAATCAACTGGAAAATCAATTGCTTTTAAAAAACAAAGCAGCTGATCTATTGTGTAGCAGAAATACCTTCAGAAACGCTGCACAAAATGGTTTAAGGAGACTTTTTGGCAATGTGGAGGGAGTGCAATGGCAAAAGCTTCTTGCCAAGAACAGGGAAGCCTGTTGTTTAATGGAGGGATTCTTGTTGTCCATCACAGCCAGTATATCTTCACTGAGATTCTGAAGAGTTGTCTGCAGAAAAACAAGTAGAGCAGAACGACATTGGAAAAATTCAGTGTGCGAGTTCAAATTTGAGATAAAGTTTACCCAAAACAACCTGTATCCAAACATTTTATCTACCAGAAAAGTCTGTCAAATAAGTTCGCCAAGAATTGTGCCAAATCACTTGCTTCTACTCAATATCAACGGAACCCAAAATATTCCAACACAGTGAAAAACATGTCGTTACCAGTTCTCTCTTCTCCTTCTCACTCGTTTTTGTACAATCATTTAAGGATTCCCCTTAAAAAGATCCAGAATATGAAAAATGACATTAAATGGGACTGCAAACTGAAATCTAATTTTAACACATACACTATACAAAAACAAAAAAACCACACCCTTTAGGGTGTAACGACGTAAAAGACCAACAATATGGTTTGTTCCTGGACTTTTCTCCAACTGCCTCGCTGCTCATTATAGGGGACGGGATTGACATTGTTGGCATCTGACTGCTGCCGCCTGTATTCAGTAAATTCCGCAATCCAGTGGAACAAAGTTGATAGTAGGGGTGGAGCCGAACCCGAATACGGTATTCGGAAAGGCACAAATAACGTGTTTTTTACGAATACTTATTT
>JAODJU010024166.1:0-44187 GCA_026776725.1 Gnathonemus echidnorhynchus
ACCCAACATTCTATTGGCCTTTTTTATTGCTTCCCCACACTGGCAAGAGTGGGACATGGAAGCATCAACATACACACAGAGATCTTTCTCTTAATCAGCTACTTTTATTTCAGTGGATTATTAATTAACTAGCCCTTTTGGCTCATAAATGTATTAATATGAATTTCATCCCCATGCTACTATAATGATCGCATCTCCTCTGGGAAGGCTTTTTCTGCTAGTCCTCTGAACATTGGTGAGATCTGCTACCATCCTGTCATGAGAATTAGTGAGGTTGAGCATTGATTGCAGATGATCAGACCTGGCTAGCATTCAGGGTTTCTATTCTTCCCACAGTGTTTGACCTGAGGACATACAGTTTTTACAAAATGTGCTTGTCACATTTGTGATTAATGAGCAAAGTGTGGATTGCAGAAAAGGGTACTTGCAGGTCACATTTGCTAGAGTGCCAACTTTGGTCGGCTGGCTGGTGTGAGATTTTCAGTCTGCACATGCATTTATATGTAAATAAGTTTTATTACCTTGTAAATCTGTAGGGTTTGCAAACTACCCAAATGGTTTTGATGTAGCTAATTTTAGGCTTATAGTGGAATACTATAGATATGGCATAAGATTTCTTGCGTGAGCATCACACCAAATGTGTGCGAGTTGGCCACCCAGCATTTTTATTTTCTGAACATGGTAAGCATACTTTATTCTGACATACACAAAGAAGCATCCATACATGAACAATCTTATGCAGGGCAAACAAAATCATGGATAAAGCATGTAATCTGGAATGTTCCTCCATGTACAAAGAAAGCACTTCTTATTGATGTAATGCAGCTTATAGTTGTTTTTTCTTTTTATTGGAAAAAACGACGAAGTACTTAACTTTAGCATGGACTGCGTAATTCGCTAGGCCTGCGTTAGCTTTTAAGTGGGTTAATAACTTAATGCATTCAACTTTTCCGCAATATATCTCAATCAATGTTTAACTTTAGTTTTCAATGTGGTTAATTGGCTAACCAAGTTCATACTAAATAGTACAGTTAGCCTGTTAGCTATCTTGGAACCGGTTTATTAAGTACAGTACAGATAGCGTTGAATGTAAATTGCATATCGTAAAGAATGGGATGAATCCAAGGCATGGTAGCTACCAGTTGAATGTATCTAAATATTTAACGCGACTTTAAAATTCATAAACGATTTTTATTTGGCTTCCACTCGTTGTAAAACCCGTACTGCAGTCAATTATTAGCAACACAAGGAAAAGCTTTCAAATGGCTTCCTCTTCCGGAAACATTGACGCGAGTGAACATCATAATATTCTGACGTTTTCTTTGTTTCGGTTTTAAAAACTTAAAATCATTTCGTAGTTTAGCCAAGATAGACATCACAGAAAAGTCAGTAAATATATAGCCATTCCGAGTTTTGTAGCTTATGCTAAAATAAACACTTTCCTTAGTTTAATGGCGTCCAAAATGGCGTCCAAACTTTGCCCTTCAACTGGTGTGATCTCAACTAAGGCACGAATAGCGAGCTGAAAAAATGGATTGGCAGAACATTAGACCAACAGAAAGGCCTTTTTCTTTGCGTCAGGATTTCACAGCCAATCACAGCTGTGATGTGTCCGTTTGGGCATGCCCATTTGGAGTCTGCTCATTGTTTCATACATGTTCCTGGGTATCAGCAACATTGTACGTTTCCTGCCCTGATGCATGGTGGTCGGACGGAGGAATTGTTGGAAAATTTCAGAGGTTAGTATATAATTGTGTTTTTACCCAGTGTGCCTTATTTCTAACAGCCATCTCCAGCGGAGGAAAGTGTAGCTAGGTATTTCCTGCGCCGAAACAGCAATAGTAAAGAGCAAATAAGCCAAGCACAACAGAAAGGAGTCAGTTCGGAAAAGGTTTTATTTATGAATTAGCTAGCTGCACTCCACGTTTTGTACGAGTTGAGCCGGGCGTCTTGCAATACACTAACTACTTCCCCCCCTCTGCGAAACTAGTTTCCCCACAGTAACGATTAATGCTGTGTAAGATGGCAATACATTCAATTCATATGTACAACGTGCAAAACTTTATAGTTCACTTATCACCCATATAACTGGACATGCCTAGCTAGCTACAGAGTCTAATTTTAATGTTAACATCGGTACTGATAATCGTCACTATAATTCATAAGTCATTAAATATTTTCTTTCTGGGCTAAAATAATATTTAAATATCTGTTGATCAGCTATTAACTGGAATAATGAGTATAATAAAACGTCTAACCCTCGCCAAGCTAAACAAGATTGCGCCCTTTTTCTTCCAGGTATTTTAGGTATCTAACAAAACAATATAGAGTTGAACTTAAATAATTTTGTCGCAATATTGTTTATAGAAGTGCTTTATCAGCTTTCACAATTGTATTTTTAGGCAATTTGGGTGAACCGTATTCTCAAACGCAAGATAAAAGATTGCGAAGATGGCTGTATTAGCTGTTCGCCGCAAACAGGCTAGTTAGTGAAAGTGCGGCGGATTTAATTTCTAGTGTTAATGTGTTCGTAGTCGTTTAAATATTTTCCCTCTGTAATTTCATGCTTGTATAATGCTTGGTTTTCAGGATCATCAGGTGAATATACATTTTGTATATAAAACTGAGCATTCATTTAAAAGCTATTTATAAACTTTTTATATAATACCCATTATTATTGACGTTGATTCTTAACATAAAGCGTCAGACTGCCTTATGCATTGTATCTCGAAGTGTTGTTATACGTGCTCGTTTCGAGTGAGTTATTTTTCTGAGTATCTCATCTTGGTTTACAACTCATTTAATTTGAAGGTTCTTGTATCCTTTAGGTCAAGGGTTTGAATCTCTGGCTAGCAGAGTCGTCATCATTGCTAGGCCCCTTAACCCCAGTTACTCCAGAGGCACTGACTTGTCCTGCTTTCTAATCCTTACTTATGTTGCTAGAATGATACACACCTGATAGATATATGTAAAATGTAATGTAAATGCACATGCATACCATATGGTACTTGACTGCTGTTGGTCTTGGGGTGTCAGTCGTCCTTCAGTGAGTCATTGTACCTTTTCCGCCTGCTCCCAAGTCAAGAGCTTTCAGTATTCCACACCATTTTTCTGTTCAGTGAGCCTAGTATATGTCCACTAAACAAGGGGTTCCAAACCTTCTGTCTGCAGACTGTGATGGTTCATAACCTGTATTCTACCATGTCTCAAAATCCTGGGGTTTTTGCTGAGAATTTTTTTTACATATGTATTTGTATCCTTTATTTAATCATTGTAGTCATTTTGAGACAGTCTCTCTTCCAAGTAATCCCTTTACGATCCCTCATGTTCACAAGTTGTTTCCATTTGAAAAAGATTAAAATGATCACTGATTTCATAAGTTTAACCAATCTCCCGGCTGTTTTATTAGTCCATGATATTTTTGTACAGCGTAAACTGGTCTGCAAACATCAGGAGGTTTGGAACCCCTACACTAAACTTTTGATCTATTTCTATGTATACTTAAAGATGCTTGTATGTGTGTGTTTAGGGAAGTCATGCTGTTGGCTCAGATTAACCACGACTCGCAGGGTGTGGTGGATTTACAAAATGGTGGAGGAGATGCCCAACATGTCACACTTTGTCTTGCTGAGGCGGTTACGGTTTCAGGTGAGGTTGTGCAGGAGTCACAACTGTTTTGCTTTAAGCTACTCTACCTTGCATTGAGATTTTAATCCAACCTTCTGTCACTGATTTGTCTGTATGCAGTAAATCCTAGCAATTACAGATATAATTCAGCTAATTTTCTTTGCTTCAAAGATGGTAATCATATGGACAGCATGGACACTGTCAGTTTGCAGGCTGTGACGCTTGCAGATGGATCGACAGCATATATTCAGCACAACCCCAAAGGTAAAAATTTCTTTGCAGTGTCTTCAGTAAACGACTACATTTGCGACAATGTAGATTAGACTACATTTTTTTTACTATAGTTCTACCTGTTGCATTAAGCGGTTGAATAAAATGGGACATGGGGTGATCAGCCTTGCAGGAAAGCAGTATTCATTTTGACAGGATATTTTAATTTTAGTTTTAGTCTTGCTCTTTTGATTAAAATGCAGTTAACTTTTAATTATCTGATATAAAAATTTACAGGATATTTAGGCGACTAAATATTCAGTACATGCCGTGATTTGAACTAGTAGGTGTAGTCATGGTTTAAAACATCGTTTTCACATTTCTTTGAAAACTTCTTCACTTAATCTGTGTACGCAAACACACAAACAGATTTCTCTACCTCTCTCTGCTCTAGATTTCTGAAGGAAATGTATGTAAAGCTGTTTTTATAGCATTGCATTAGGTTTGAAGATGTGGTTTTTACGGACACAGATTTCACTGTTGTAATATGAAACATTACACTAATTGTAAAATAACTTTATGAACTTTCTCATTCACTAAATATAAGTAAAACAAATATTTACTTGCATCTGCGTTCGAAATATAGGAGAAAAAGGCCAAAGGGTTCTTCAAATCTGGACCTCGATTCCAAATCCAGGCCTTGTTTTCAGTTCTCCCAGGTAGTTAGTTTAATAATTACTGATTCTGATTGGTCAGCGGCTTCACACCTGACTGACAGGTAAAGGAAGGCTGGAAAACCAGCAGTGCTCAGACCTCGAGGATCGTGATTTGAATAACCCTGGTCTACAGTAACTAAAGATACTACTTCTCATTGTTTAAATGTGCATCTGTTTAAATGTCTCTTCCTGACATTTTCGTCCTTTAACTTTTTCATTGACAGTAGTGTCAGTATATTTCATACATTTCAGTCATCATTTAACTTTAATGTTTTTGTCAATGAAAAATCAGCGAAATTAACAGTGCATGAAAAGTAAGTCAAATTGTGTTGTTTAGTTTCCATTTCAGATGGTAAATTAATGGATGGGCAGGTCATTCAGCTGGAAGATGGATCTGCTGCTTATGTTCAGCATGTGTCCATGCCAAAAGCAGGTCAGCCCCAGGATGCCTCCTTATTGTTTAGTTCTGTACTGCACATGTTAAATTCTTAATCTTTAAGCTGTACTCGTATGTTTCTAACTTTCAATTTATTAGAAATCTGTTGCTAAGGCTGACATGGTGGGATCTGAACTACTGACTTTCTGATCACAGGCCACGTACCGTGGCTGACAGTGATGCAGATGTTTGGCTCTTCAGCAAGGCCCTTAACCCCAATTACTTCAGGGACACTTGCTGACTCTGTACTATGACCCATAAAAAACTTGCTCTCACCTGCTCTCAGTTTTCTGTGTCTCATGGAGAGTAAGATGGGGCGGTCTAAAGCTACTTATTCATCACTGTGAGGAACTTGTATCAATATTATGTTCTATGAAGCATTTGAGACCTACAATGGCCTTTAACCATCTTCTCATGCTTGACGTGAAATGTTATCCTTTTCCTCGCATTTAATTCCCACAATATGGGAATATAGGAAGTGACAGTCTGAGACTGGAGGATGGTCAGGCTGTGCAGCTGGAGGATGGAACGACCGCTTACATTCATGCACCCAAAGGTATGCCTCATATACTGCAATAAACACTTCCTGTATTCACATTCTCTTATCCATGTAAATTTCTAAACTCTCTGAATTGCTTGTTTATATGTAGAACTTGTTTAATGGTGCAGTAAACTCTGAAATGCCCCAATAATCTGTACCCTTTTTCTTTTATCCTCCCTCTTTCCTCTCACTGTTCATTGTACATATCAGAAACATACGATCACGGTGCCCTGCAGGCTGTGCAGCTGGAGGACGGTACGACGGCGTACATCCAGCACACGGTGCAGATGCCCCAGTCCAACACCATCTTAGCCATACAGGCAGACGGCACCGTGTCAGATCTTAATGCCGAGGGCACCATCGATGATGAGACCATTAGTGTTCTAGAGCACTACGCGGCCAAGGTGGGTCACTGTGGACTCCTTGTTGAGCATGTGCTCTGCACTCTTTGTTTGTAAAACGTGGCTATGGCTTGAAATGAGGTCCACATGGTCCATTTAAATGAATGCTCGAGTTGCCCCCCCACCCCCATTTCAGGCGGAGACCGCGGAATGTGTCAGCTCAGGGCTGGTCAGCAGGAATGAGTCAGATGGGGCTGTTCAGATGCAGGTAAATTTTAGCTTGTGTTGAAATCCAAACTACTTCATCGTTACATTTCCTTGGTCCCCAAAGAGAAAGCTGATGTGCATTTCTCTGTCAGATTGTCGTCCAAGGCCAGGAAGCTGCTCGTGGTGTGGTGAAGGTGCAGCCGCCGGGGGAGAAGTCCTTCCGCTGCGGCTACAGTGACTGTGGGAAACTCTACACCACAGCCCACCACCTGAAGGCATGGTTTCAGAGAGAGTGCAATGACTTGCCGCATTCCTGTACAAATTGCTGGATACTCAACTTCTGTTTTGTTTGCAACAGTGATATAACTCACTTTCTAGTAGAATGGAGACAATTGCTATAATATTGTAGAATTATTAGAATATTTCAGAATCTGTGAAGTTAAAACCAAATTAAAAGCATTTTATTTGTGATAATGTGTCATATAATGATCAGTTGGGGCTTTTTGTGTATATGCAGGTCCATGAAAGATCGCACACAGGAGACCGACCATACCTGTGTGACCACCTGGGCTGTGGTAAAAAATTTGCCACAGGTAACCAGCTTCAGTTTGACTAGTTTAGGACTGGTCATAAATTGGTCATTGTCGTCATGGATTGTTGGGTCTTCTGCTCACATTTCTCAATTTCATAAAGAGATTTTGTTTTGCATGGTCCTTGCTCCAGGGTACGGGTTGAAGAGTCACGTTCGGACACACACTGGAGAGAAGCCCTACCGATGTCAGGAGACAAACTGCCGCAAGTCATTCAAGACGTCTGGCGACCTTCAGAAGCACATCAGGACCCACACAGGTAAACGCCTGCAGTGTACCTTTTGAGTACTGACTTTCTCTAGCTATCAACCTTTCATGCAATTGCTCTAGTTAGTGTGAGAGATCTGTGTTGTGTGATAGTTAAATTGGTTTAGCTAGACTGATTATTAGTTTTCATTTAACGGTGTTTAACTGTAAAGGTGCTTGTACGCTGCCTTGGGGCAATATGACTTTCTCAATATGTTAATGAACTGTCCTATTTGTAGGAGAAAGGCCATTCATGTGCCCTTTCGAGGGTTGCGGGCGGTCCTTCACCACCTCAAACATTCGCAAGGTGCATATTCGCACGCACACGGGGGAGCGACCCTACTACTGCCCCGAGCCGGGCTGTGGACGAGCCTTTGCCAGCGCCACCAACTACAAGAACCACATGAGGATCCACACAGGCATGTAGCTGGCCACCTTCTGCTGCTCGCTCACTTCTGCTTGGCCATGATGATGATGATTTGATATCATTGGAATATCAATGGCCTTGACACACAATATTATTATTGAAGTGTTAATTGGTAACTTTTGCCTTTTAATTGCAGAACTATTGATAATGGCGCCAAAAAAATCCCACCCGTTGGCCCGAACGAGCTCAGATTCACATTCATAAAATGTTTGCTGTCCATATGAGCTCCATAAGACTTTCCAAAAACTTCCATCCCAAGTTATTGCAAAAGTTTGCTCAGATGTAGATGCTATCAGGAAGGTGGATCATCTCTCAGTAACAAGACGTGGTTCATAAACACTAGTGGCCATTCAAAGATAAGCTAAAACTTTATGGAAAAATATATAAAAATGTATTATTGGCCGCAATACTCCCCTCCCCCCAGGAATTAAGTGTATAGTATAAGCGAGGCTGATAATGAAGGACTGATAAAACATGTAGCATTTAAAAAAAAACACGTCCTCTGAAGAACATTCCTCTCAAGAAAGCTTTCTTGTAGACTGTTGCTGCTGTTGCTGTTCCAGTCCAGCCTGACATCGATGTAGATGCTCTGGCAGAGTACTGTGCCACTTCTACACTCTCCTGCAACCTGTGCTATGCATAGAAATGGTGTTGTGCGGTGCTTTGGGGTCACAGCATAACCTGATGACCATCCAAAGCAAATCCCTGTTGTCAGAGGGAGTGTTTTGTTTTGGTTTCTGAGTTGCCTCGTCCCGTGTCTGCAGGAGAGAAGCCGTACGTGTGCACGGTGCCGGGCTGCGACAAGCGCTTCACCGAGTACTCCAGCCTCTACAAGCACCACGTGGTGCACACGCCCTGCAAGCCCTACAACTGCAACCACTGCGGCAAGACCTACAAGCAGATCTCCACACTGGCCATGCACAAGCGCACGGCTCACAACGACACGGAGCCCATCGAGGAGGAGCAGGAGGCCTACTTTGAGCCGCCAACAGGTACGGAAGGACCAGCCTGCTCGCAAAGTGCCACTTTATGACACAAACTATGCACCCTGTGCATAAATATTAGGCGAGTATGTATTTAGCTTGTATTTTCCTCACAGTAGTTCTAGTCCAGATTCATCTCCAGCTAAAAATGGACTGTTTAAAAATAGAGCATGCTCAGTGTTCGGTCTGAGTCCTTTAATACTGGGAGAAAAACAGGAAACCTTGGCTACTTCTCTGTGCTGAATTATTAAACTTATCATTGGTGTTAAAATGGGCCAAAAATGGGTCTTGGAGAAAGTGCAGGGGGAGGAACAAAATGGTAAAGTGCCAGTCAGAGGGGTGCAGATGAAACATCAAGAATGGGCACAAGGACCATTTTAAGACTGATTTTCACAATGGTTGTGAGGACAGACGAGATGAGTGATTCTTGGTGGACATTTGGATGGGCCCGTGGATGGACAACTTAAAGCGCCAAAGAAAGTGGTTGGAGGAGTGCGGTGGGCTGCAATTATCAGTGACTTGCAGATGGTGTAAAAATTAACTAGGATCTGCCAATTTCTAGATGCCACCTTCACATGCTGGTACAGGAAGAAGTCTGTAACTTTCAGAAAGGTTATGCTATTCATACAGGACAATGCTCCTTCCCATGAATCAGTATTCCACAGATTTGCCAAGAAAGACTTGAAATTTTGATCAATTTATGACCTAGCATCATTCATTGCTTGACTTAACCACCATTGAGAACTACTGGGCCTACTAAATATGAGATTTACTAGCGTGGCGAGCAGTACACTTCTCAGAGCAGCGTCTGGGAGGTGATTCTAGTTGCCTCAGCTAATATAGGATGGGATTGAATTAAAAAACTGACTGGTTCAGCGGACAACAAGCTCATGATGGCCTTTGAGAAGAAAACTGGCTATACAGGACTGAGTAAATTGGAATATATAGAACAGCTGATTTAGTTTGTTATATAGATGGAATAACAACTTATTTCTGTTGATGGAGAAAATCTCCACTTAGTTTCTGACTACTTGATTATCAGCATGCACAATTAAGTGTTCCTTTTATTCTTATTTGTGGCAGACTAATGTAGCATTTTCTCTAAATCAAACAACTTATGAATTCTTTTGTACGTCTACCCAACTTGCTAAAAATTCTCAGGAATAATACTTGCTTAATACTTATGCACACAGTATACATTATGGTATATTGAGACTAAATAGGGAAAAATGCACAATAAAGGGTAGTTGAGCATAATGAATTTCTAATGCAGTGGTATTCTGCATTAGATCGTGATGGTATACTGTGATAATGGTTTAAACGATGACGTCAACATCAACATTCGTGAAGAATGTTACATTTAATGTTCAATGTTCATTCATTCTGATTTAATTTCTAAAACTAGACAATTTGCTGTTATTTTTGCCGTTACCACAGTGTGGGTGGTGCAGTGGTTAACACTGTCGCCTCACAACTCTGTTACAAAATTGTCCGTAAGTGTGTGTGTGTGTTGGTGAATGGTGTTTGAGTATGCCCTGCAATGGGCTGGCACCCTATCCTGGGTTATTCCCTGCCTTGAGCCCATAGGGTCCAGGCTCTAGACCCCCAGCTACCCTGAATAGGATAAGTGGTTTCAGAAATTGGATGGATGCCACAGTGCACAGCTTCCTAGCTAATACAGAGTGAAGATGTCAATGTATTCTGAGCAAACTGAGGACGCAAGTTAACAAAGGAGCAAATTACGCCCACCACAAAAATGAAGGTGTATGGTTTCATTTTGGGTTCAGATTATGGTTGAGCGTTACGGTTGAGAATGTCTTGCCAATTTGCAGAGCATGTGGTAAAGCTATTGTAACCCTGTGTTAAACCATTATGTACCAAACCACATTTGTCATGCTGGGACTTATTCATGCCATTGTAGCCCTGATTGTAGAAGTAATACAAGTCAGCTACGGTGATCAGAATGTGTCTACTTCTGGTTTTTATGGTGGTTTGGGTACGTGCTGCACTTGCAGTGGAAAATGGGGGAAATGGGTGACCGGACTGCTTGGCAGGCCTTAAGCCTGACCATGATGCAGTCCTGAAATATTTGCTTAAGTGGCCATGTTTAATTTTGCTATTATGCTTCAGATGCCATTGATCATCCTGCCGTAACCTATGTTCCAGAGATGGAAGAGGAGGATGCTGGATCAGAACACGTGTCCTCTGAGACCGCAGAGGCCATTGGGCATCAACACGTAGCTCTTATCACACAAGATGGAACTCAGCAGGTAACTAATCTTTATGTGCTAACAGGAAAAAAAGGCAAGATGCAGTTCTGGAAATTTTCACGCTCTTCAGGGTGCAAAGTAAATTTCTACCTCCACTCCTCAGTGAACAGATGACATGAATAATGCAGGATTTTCCAGTATGAGCTCAGGAGACCTGTTTTAAGCCTAATGCAATTACACTGTTCAGAAAGCTGCACGTGTAACAAAACCTTTTTACATTTTTTTTTGTATATTTAGAAGTAAATGTTACAAACAAAATTCAATCCAAAATGTGAGGACATAGTGTGCTTTTGCAGTTCTAAGCCACAGTGCATGGACTTGCACTCTGTCAAGGCGGAGTTGAGCGCAAAGATTCTGGTGACCAAGAATAATCCACCCTCTTCTTGATGTACTTTAAATGATTGTCATTGGATGTATTGCATGTTTCCAGGTGGATCGTGAAACACTGGACGCAATTTGTCCTGTATCTTTCTACACATTATTTCATGCATACACTGTCAGGGGTCTCCAACTGAACCACCTGGACAGGAGACTCGCTTAGTTGGTAACCATTCTGCACTGGTATAGATATGTGGGCTTTTAGTAACAGTGGCCAGGAATTGGTTTGGAATAATACATCTCAGCCTGCATAGTAGCATATAAGCTTGTCTGGACTATGCAGCTGATTACACGGCTTGTTTACATTGTTCTAAATGAAGAGGGGGGAGAGAAATACATGGCTGAAGTATATGGATTCATTCTTAAGCAAATATGGGTCATTCTCACAAACTTGCCATAAGCAAGTTTTCTCTTTTTAATATTGGTTTGAAGACAGACAAATTATACAACTTAATTGTCTAAAATGCCTCTGGGGTAGTTTCATTATACAGTACATCTATTTCTGTAATAAACAAGTGTTTCATCAAATCCAGGGCAAGAGTTGCAGAGAAAATAAAGACAAAACAAAATGAACAAATAATTATGGCGCCCCCAAGAGGTCAGGGTAGGAAAATATTTCTTGTAAACTCTGTCCATTCACCACCAGTGACTTTAAGCAAGACAGCTGGACTATTGAACAGCAAGTGCACACACAAAATGAAAATGTTTTGCGAACATTGAAAAATATTACCTCTGGAAAACTGCATATGAACCTAACTTTACCACGGTGTTAAGGTTTAAACTGGAACCTGCTTTCTGGAATATTTCCGTATACAGTAGATCCTCTTATCTGCACATACATCATCAAGCGAGAATACCAGGTATACCAGGAGGTGTATACCAGGAAGTATAGGCCTACGCAAAAGTGGTTGCGGGTTTAAACCTTACCTATGATACCACGGTAACATTAGATTTATATTCAGTTCTATTCAGCTGTAATATCTTTCAATAAAAGCAAGCAACGACCCTTAACTTTCCAAATTTTTTTATGGGCATATTTCAATAAATATTAAAGAAAATGTATTTTTTGCATATATTGTGTGTGCACATCACATTCAATAGCCCAGCTGTCTTGTATACAGTTGCTGGTGATAAATGGACACTGTGCAATTATTAATAAATATGTATAAAACCACATATATGAAAGTTAGATGGTGTGCATTGTCCCCCATAGTTTAATGCTTAAAGCAAACTTAATTGGACATTGGTCTATATCGTTTACGTTTATTCTTTAGTCCATTAATTCTGTTTTGTACTTTAAATGGAAACAGTACCATTATTAGTAACACAGAACTATTGAAAAGGAATGGAAAACTTTCAAAAAAAAAAAAAAGTTTTTCCCACCCTGACCTCTTAGGTGCTTCATAAAAATGTACGCCATATACAAAATGTTTATAGTGAGTTACATGCAATAAAGTTGCACTTCAAAATACATTTGATCTAATGTTATAAGATCTTTACACTGCAACAGTAGTAAGATTTTTGGCTATTTATGTGGGGAAAATGGTTGAACAACAATCATGAAATCAGAGTTACAATTTTTAATACAGTGATTAGCACTGTTGCCCCACCTCTGGAACTGGAGTTCGGAGCTCTCACGGCTCCATGTGTGTGCAGTTTGCATGTTCTCCCTGTGTTGTGGGGTTTCCTCCGCAGAGTCTGGTTTCCCGCCACAGTCCAATACCATGCTGAAGGTAACTGGAGTTACCAAATTGCCTGTAGGTGTGCATGTGTGAGTGACTGGTGACTTGTTGATGGATTCCCTTGTTTGTGAGAGACCAAATACATGTGTAGTAGTCTATTGCCATGCTTTCGCTTTCAGAATAAAAGGGTTTCATTTAGGTTCACAATATAAATTAGTCCATGTTCCACAATTTACTTAATGGTAAAATCATTGAGGGTGTAAACCCCATTTTCTTGCTTCATAAATTAATTATAACTTTTCAAGTGCTTTTTTGACATGGGTCTTGCTTTTTGAAGCATCTTAATTTCTTGTGTGAATCGGCAAATGTATGTGTTTCTAGGTCAGTATATCCCAGGCAGATGTGCAGGCGATAGGAAACACGATCACCATGGTCACTCAAGATGGCACAACCATCACTGTGCCTGCCCATGAGGCTGTTCTCGCTTCGGAAGGAACACACTCCCTCAGCATGGTAGCAGCTGATGGGACGAATGAGCAAGTATGTTTCCTATGCCTTGATATGACCTGGTCCTGTCAGGAGTTTGTTAGAATGTGGCAGTGGGAAAATGTAGGCAATCTTAAAGGGAATTTCCTCTTTTTTATTGTCTCTTGTGAAGTAAGGCCTATCTAGTGATAATAATAACAAAAATATAATTTCACTGTGTCACGTTTCTGGGTATTTCCTAAATGAGTTTGGGAAAGCACCTTTTTTGAACTCTGCTTGAAAAGATGGCTTGGAGCCATTAGGACTTAAACATGATAGTACTTGTTTTGTACTTATGTGTTGTCTCCCTGCAGGTAACCATTGTGACTCCAGAGTTAACATTCCATACTACGCAGGCTGAGCTTGGCCAAGATCATGAGCACCACCTAGTGACAGCCAGTCCGCACCCCGTCACCTTATTAGCCACTTCCAATGGCACTCAGATTGCAGTGCAGGTAGGTCACCTAGAACCTATCCGTACAAGAATGTGGGAGTGAGCCATGCGAGTATTTTACCTCATTTGTAGCCCTATCAGATTGCACAAAAATGTTGGTCATAGGCTAAGAAAATATGCGAAACCATATCTCTGTGCCTTGACAGGAAGTTCATAGGAACAGGATACACTGCGTACTTTTTGAAGCAGGCACTGGATGTAGGTTTATGACTTTGTGGGCAGGAGTGTGGATGGGTTGAGCCCACAAGAGGCCCTACTGCTTGACTGGGGAATGCATTTTTGAGAGATTTACATGATCTAGCTTCTAATAAATTAAGCTATAAATTCAGCTATAGAAGCATTTATTATTGCTTATCAGAGTCTCCAGCAATTGACTTGGGGAAATGCCTGTTAAGGTGTTGGATTTTTCCCCTCCCTTTCTGCAGCATTTTAACCACCTATCATTGCACTAATTTGTATACTGTGCCAGTTATGCCTTTTAACAATTGTATTCAATTTAGCAGTGATGTGTTCTTAGCTACCAGTCTTAATACCCCTGTATTGCACAGATTGATTTTGCAATTGCGTAAATAATTCTTCTAGACTGTGATCATATGAAGGAGACCCATCTGCAGTTGACTGCCTAGGTTCTGCTTTCATAATAGGAACTGCAGCGTTAATTGAAGCTTGAATGTTTAATTTCATACCAACTTTAAATTCCTTGTAGCTCAGTGAGCAGCCATCGCTGGAGGAAGCCATTCGAATAGCTTCTCGAATACAGCAAGGAGAAACTCCAGGACTGGAAGAATGAAACGGCTGCTTTTTTTGCTTCTAAAGAAAATTTCAGGGAAAAAAACTGCAAATGTTTTTGGCTGCTTGCTTGTTTAACAGGGCTCTTGCAGTTTGCTTGCTCACAGGTATTGATGCTGAATCTCTGCATATTTTAAAATATGTACTTGGTAACTACTTTTGGATAAACATTCACTTTAACTGTTTGTGAAATTTGGAACACTGAACAATTCCACTGTCTGAACTACCTAAACTTTTTTTTTTTTTTTCATTTTTATGATAAATATATACTTCTGTATATATGCAGTCAATGTAAATTGTGCATATTTTACCTTGGATAATGTACAAATAATGCATTACGCTTTAGTTACTCAGAATTAAAGCAATACATCTCTTGTATTCTTGTATGCTTTTCATTGTGAGTTTATACTTTTTCAATATTTTTGGTATATGGAGTTGACTTCATCAGTTTTAATACAATTTTAGAATATTGCACATTAGATATACATTTGAAAAGGAAAACCAGTACACTAGTATTAAGATGCCTACTTGGGAAATGAACTACTGTATTATAAATGTTTCAATCCTAATGTTTAAATCTGGTGTTTCCAGTGTACAGACAGGACCTGCCGTCAAAATATGTACCTGTTTAATCCTAATGAACTTAGAGGGCAATTATTAAGCAACACGGTCCTGTGTAGTAATTATACCTCTATTTTAGTTTTAACTATCATTATTTCCAAAGGCGTCTCATCTCAAATCTCTCTCTCTCTTTAGACAGTGTAAAGGTCCATATAAACCAATACCAAGACAAAACCCTATTTCTATTCTGGGTTGTACTAAATCAGCAGTGAACGGTGGTGTTTTTATGACCAACTAAATTAAACGTTGTGTATTTCATAGGAGAAATCGTACAATGTTTTTTATAACCATAAATTTGCTTTTAAGCAACCACACCGAACTTTTGCCTCAGTATTGTTATGAACGTTGTGTTCGACTGGATTCTTTAAAACGTTAATGCACTGTTACTCGTAATTATATTTTCTCAGTGATAACTTGTTAAATTACTAGCCCTTAGGGCTCGTTCCCAGAATGCACGTTGCCTTGTCCTTTTCATCAACCCCCGCGTTCTGCGATTTGCTAGATCGTATATTGCAGAGAAAGCAATTATTTATGTTCTCACTAGTACGCTGTGTTGCAGTACATTTTGAAAACGGAACTCTGCACCTATTTCTCTGCACTGCGCACTACCATTGATCAAAATATAAAATGGATACAAACGCATTCCAAAGTGTTTGTATGCGTTTTTACTCCCTTTCCTCCACAAACACTAGGGACAATCACGTAAAATCATAGAAAGGGCTAATAGAGCGCAACATTAAAAAGGAGCACAAGAACGTGGACAAACGCGAGATGATAACGCAGTACAACGGGGTTGCGTGTTTTGGTTTCCCGGTGTGAACACACCCTTACATACTAACAATGTCGCATGGCTAACAAATGAATGCGAAAAACTGGCGCCAAAATGACGTATATGCAGATTCCAAAACGCCGTGGGGTAACCATTCGACCCGCCCCCGATTTAAACTCGGAAGGTTTGTTCCAATTGGCTGCCGGCCGGGCTCTCCGACCAACGGTCGCCTTGAGTGTTTTACTGGGCCGAGCACAAGTTGTGTTAGCGGTTCGAAGTAATTTCGTAAACAAACACGAGTTGTAACTTGTGGCGGCTGAATTTGGCAACTGAGAGGTTCTTATTGACTGCTTATTTCATATTGAAATGTTTAATTTATCATCTTTTATGATAGAATGCAGTGCTTTAAGTTAGCATGCAGTATGGTAACCGGATGAATGTGTTGTAGCCATTTTCGTTCGCAGTGTCGGCTCGGTTGTCTGTTAACTATCCAGCTGGTTCAAGGACTGCTTCTCCTAGACGAGTCATCTATTTTTGGTTAAACTAATCCGGTCCTATGTTTATTCTCGTGTAATGATATCGTAAAGTAATTTTTAATTAAACGTCGCCGACACAATTTTGAGACACGGCGATATCACCCCTAGGTATATGTACTAAATGTACTGATTAAGAGCCCGTTACAGTTCTTGCTGCCAGTACTGGAATTAAAGGGCAGTCGGCATGAGCTACACAGTCTGTCGTCAGCTTGATTCCCCAATGGCCGGAAAGAACATTCGTCAGAAGTTGCAATTTTCTCCCGGCGACGAAGACTCTTCGGTGGAAGAGGACGGCAACCGCAGTACGGGAGCTGAGTCGGGCTTCACGGAGATGGACTCTCCGCGGCGTGTTCGGCGAAGCTCGGCCGATGACCTGAATGATGCTGGAAGCAGCCCCTTGGACGGCACCAGAGAAGATGCCGAGTCCTGGGACGAGGAACGCTTCGGCTCACTGTCCCCCTTGAAATCGAGCATTTTTATGATGCGATCCCCGTCTCCGAGGAAGAGTGCTCGCAGTTACTGCCGCTTTGACGACCGACATAACTACGGCCCCCCCGTAGCTGATCGGCCTGATACTCCTCCGCACAAAACTTTCAGAAAACTTCGATTGTTTGATACCCCGCACACACCGAAGGTAACTGGCGCTTTGCAAATATGAATAGTTTTACTGGGTATATTTAAATGTGCGACTAAAATGCTTAGTTGTTCATGCATTTTGTATCCATTCAGTGATTGCAGTAAATTCCAAAATGCCGTTCGTTATTCATGCATTAAGTGTAGTCTGATGTGTGTGCGTAGCGTTATTCTGCATGCTATTTAAATCTGCATTAACAGTATAGCTTAAATTTGAGTCTGAGGTCTATATCCGAAGGACTAATTGTATTTCCCTCCCCCCAGAGTTTGCTGTCCAAAGCCAGTGCGGTCAACACGCGGTCGTTAAATAGGAGAGTTTGTCTCTCCAGGAATGTGGATACGACGGGGACGGTCAGCCAGGCCTTAAGAAACAGTCATACGCCCCTTATTAACATCAACCCGTTTACTCCAGAGTCATTGCTCCTCCAGTCTGGAACGTTACAGAGGATTAACAGAAAGCGATCACACTGGAATGAGTAAGGTCTTTTTTTTTTTTTTAAAAAAAATAAATAAATAAAAATAAAAGGCATTTGTATGCAGTTGTGGGTTTCGACACGTAGTTTACTTTAACACTAAAGTAGGTACAGTAGAGGTAGACCTTTTTTCAGGTATCCCATCTTGCTCTCCTTTGGGAGATACGCACGCGTACATTTGAGAGCAAAGCACAGGATGAGTCATCCAGCGCTCCTGAGCATTTCGGGCGTCCTGGGTTTGGCATGCTATTTGAAGCAGTTGCAGCTTAAACACATTTTATTCGCATGTATTGTGAAATTTGCATGCGTTATAGTTTGCAGAGGGTTTGCAGTTAGTGAGATACTTGCAGGAAACCAAGTCCACATGGTCGTTTAACCACGTGCTCATTAAGCACTCGCTGCTCCCTCTAGTGGTAGGTCTTCGTATTGTTCAGAGAAATGTTTTGCATTTCAGTTCCTGTGGAGAAGATATGGAAGCAAGTGATGCTGAAATTGAAGATGAGATCATTCCACCATCAAAGGTAAAAAGCAATATATAAGAGCAGTGCATATCTTGAATATTTATACAATGAGATGATGCATTCTAAAACTTTTTTTAGAAGCTGACTATAATGGAGAGTAACATGATGTCAAGATATGCCACAGAATTCCACGAGCTGGAGAAGATTGGATCTGGGGAGTTTGGCTCTGTTTTCAAGTGTGTGAAACGGCTGGATGGTTGCATATACGCCATCAAACGGTCCAAGAAGCCACTAGCTGGCTCTGTTGATGAGTAAGTGAGCACTATATCTGTGCGTGAAAGCTGGTTCTCAATGGGAAATTTCCTAATGTCACTCACTGTTCGTTATTTCTTCCACAGGCAAAATGCACTGAGGGAAGTCTATGCCCATGCAGTGCTGGGACAGCATCCCCATGTGGTCAGATATTATTCTGCATGGGCAGAAGATGATCACATGTTGATACAGAATGAATATTGTAATGGTGGCACCCTCTCTGATGTCATAATGGAGAACTACAGAGCCATGCATTTCTTGTCTGAACTGGAGCTTAAAGATCTTCTTTTGCAAGTTAGCCGTGGCCTGAAGTACATCCACTCCACATCGCTGGTTCATATGGATATCAAGCCAAGTGTGTTTCTCCCCGAAAATAATTGTATGTTGTGAATGTAGTAATGACAGTAATGTAATGCATCTCTTTGTTTCAAGGTAATATATTCATATCTCGGAGGACGGTACCATGTGTTGATGATTGTGATGATGATGATGGACCAAATACCAGTGTTGTTTACAAAATAGGTAAGGTAGCAGATAATTCTGGCCCAGGCCCGTCACATCTTAATTTGAAGTGACAGGATATTAATTGTGGGTTATTTTAATTTAGGTGATCTTGGGCATGTGACTAGGGTTGACAATCCTCAAGTTGAAGAAGGTGACAGCAGGTTCCTAGCAAATGAAGTGCTTCAAGAGGTAATTTGGGCATGTTTTTCCTCTCTGATATGTACGTTTTGCTTTTTGACATTATCTGATTGAAGGAAAAACTTAATTTCCAGGACTATGCAGACCTTACAAAGGCAGACATCTTCTCGCTGGGATTGACTGTGATGAGTGCTTCCGGTGCGGAGCCGATGCCAGCCAATGGTGACAAGTGGCATGACATTCGGAAAGGGAAGTTGCCCTTGATACCGCAAGTGCTCTCTCAGGATTTCCTTAATTTGCTCAAGGTAAAATACTACACCCACACACTATAGTTATCTGTTCAGAAGGCTCTTAACATGATCTCGACTTAATATGTTTATTTAAAAGATGCCTTTCAGGATGCTCAAGGTCACCTCACTGAATAAAAACAACTTCAGTTTTATGTCTGGCAAACATGCTGCTATTTGCTGATGATATTTCTTGCTTGTTGTAGCTGATGATCCATCCAGAAGTAGAGCGGAGACCATCTGCCTTTCTCCTTATCAAGCACCCGGTGTTGCTGACAGCAGCCAGGATGAATGCTGACCAGCTGCGTGTGGAGCTTAACGCTGAAAGATTCAAGAATGCCCTCCTACAAAAGTATGATTCTTGTCATGCTCATCACCCCTCAGGCTCATCTGACATATTAAAATTGTTGTCAGGTTACTTTTCGATGGTACTGGGTTGATTTATTTTTTTTGTGTATAATAAAGTTGATAATCATACTGCTCTAGTTGAGAAAGAATGTTTCCTTCACAAGTGTGAGTAGTGTAATTTTATTGCAGTGATCTGTTGCAGTGTGTTGCTGACAGAGCTGAATAGTCGTCATTTGTTTGAATCATTGCCTTGCAGAGAGCTGAAGAAGGCCCAGCTGGCTAAGGCTGCAGCTGAAGATAGAGTACTCTTCACAGACCGGGTACTCACTCGCTCCATTGTCCAGTCTGGTAACAGGACATCGAGACTCATCGGCAAGAAGATGAACCGTTCTGTCAGCCTGACTATTTATTAGTTATTAATCAGCCTTTTTTGTTAGACCTGTAACTCTGTACCTTGGAAGTCGGGCAGAATGTCAGTTTCACTAACTTGGATTGTGTGGAGATCTTGATAGTACTTATTCTTTTTTGGGTACTTGGAACATTTGTTCTTGTTGAAGCTGCATTTGAAATTTCTGGTGTCATAAATCCCTCAGAGTGAGGGGGTTGCATGAACGCCCCTAAGCACATGAGAGGTTTCCTTCTATGCGGCATTTCTGCTGTTTGAGGGAGGCAGTGCTTGGACACGGCTTCCCTTCAGTGTGAGGATGCAGCATGTTTGATTTTTGCACCTTACAGTCTGTGAAATATCTGATGTCCAGCAAATACTGGGGCATCAGATAAGATTCACACAATTGAGCACTTTTATGGCAATGAGTACATTTTTGTCAGACATACATGTTTGCTGCTATAAATGTTTTGTCAGCAACCGAGGCCGGGATTGTTTGGGTCAAAATTTTCTGGCCCATGTGAATCATTTGATTTTAAAAACATTTTAACAGTTGGTGTCTTCTCAGTGTAGGCGTTGGTCACACATCTCAGCCAGGAGGCTCCAGCTCCGGTCCTGGAGAGCTACTCTCTCCAGTAGGTCTTCTACCTAACTTCTGATGAGCCACACTTTTTCTCATTCACACTTCCTTCCATTTGCTTGAGAACAGCTGTGGCTCATCAGTAGCAAAGTAAGATAGAAAACCTACTGGACAGTAGCTCTCCAGGACTGGAGTGGGAGACCCCTGTTTCGGACAGATGTTAACTGTTATGGATGTCAACTGTATATCTGTTCACCACTGCGTTCTACATTCATAAAGCACCATCACTTATGGCATAAGTAGCTAAACCATGGCATGTGAAAGGTGTTAGTGATCCTTCCCCTCATCCCATAAAATCTTTTACCTTACACATGGTTCTTATGGTGCTAAAGTAAATTGAGTCAGAAATGGGAATCGATCCTCATCTCCAACTCTGCCTCGAGCGTTAGCATGGATCATTGCCTTTTTCTTTTTGTGAGCGATGTGTTTTTTTTCCCCTCATAGTTCTCATCTGTAATGTTTGTTGGCTCGATTACTTTGTCTCATTCTGTAGGTTCGTTTTCATTTGTTTGTCAGCTTCATTGTATATGGGGTTCGTTGCTTTTGTACAAATGTTCCTAATAAAATGGAGTTTTGATAAACTTTAACTTACCGGCGAGGTGCACACGGTTTTTCTTTTCGCACTGTCGACACGAGTGAACGACGCCTGTATTTGAAGCAGCATGTTCTTCAGCGACCGTTAGGTGGCGCAAAGGGCCCTGTAGCTCGCGGTGGGCGTGCCGTACGCCGATCACGTGGCTGTCATTGTGTTTGTGAGTTGCGTTTGTTCACATAAGGGAACTAAAGTTAAGGCGATATCCAACAAGATGGGACTGAGGGACGAACTTTTGAAATCTATATGGCATGCTTTTACAGCTTTGGATGTTGACAAAAGTGGGAAAGTGTCTAAATCTCAACTAAAGGTAAGAATTTTGTTTTTTGAAAAGTAAAATCCTTTTTACTCAAACATTGCTGTGCGCTCACTACGACGAAACGCTGAACAAGTAGTTAACCTGGCAATATTACGACATTTACCTTAATCATAATACAGCTCGGGTTTTGGGATATATTTTGCGGTACACACACAAAAATGCAAGTGAAACAGCTTGCTAAGGTACTGTGTTGTAATACTTGTGATGTATTTTATTATTTCAGTATATGTTATGTTTAAATAGTAACTGCTTAATTTTCAGTGAGTTTTCTTACACCTTTCATCATTTAGGCAATTCAATTCATAATGCCACCTGTTGGCCATCCACAACTGCCTGTACTAAGAAAATATGGAAGACCGTGACTCCGCCATGGTAGCAATCCGTTTACAATAATGAAAAAGGTAGAGCTTGCAAAACGCAGGGAAGAACACGTGTGGGCTAACAGTGACACCCAGTAATTATTCTTTGAATTATCATGACTGCGTATGTTTTTCATATGTAGGTGCAGATCAGTTAAATATAAGTGTAAATATTATTAACTGGTCAATAAAATAACATAATCATAGGCTCATATTTGAAGATAAATCCTCACGTCCTAGTGTCCAGTGCATAAACAGAGTACTCAGTAACTCAGTAGTTAGTGCTGTGGTCTTACACCTTAATTTATTGTGTGTTTGATTCCTGTCCTGATTGTGTGCCCAAATTCCTGTGTGGGTTTCTTTTGGCTTCTGGAATTTTTCCCACTTTCCAGGGATGTATGGTGTATGTGGCTGGATATCTTAAAATTTCCCTGTATGTGAGTGTGACCTGTGATGATGTGGCGTCTTCTCCCTGGAACACCTCCTGCGATAGGCTCCAGCCTAACAGTATCCCTGCAATGGAAAAGCATTTCTGGAAATTTTTCGATAGTTTTGTGTTTAATGGTTTGAAAATATTGGTTAAGATGTATAGCCTTATACTTGACAGAATTGAACATGACTGAATAGAAAAAAATATCAGTAAATATAAATAAAGTCAAAGTATTGTAGATGTTTAAAGTAAGTCTGTTATTACTTATGCACAATGACACACCCCTATTTTATAATTTTATAGGTTGTACAGAGCTAACTCATAAAAAGTGTATTGTCCATAAGACTTATGACACATTTCCTTTAAGAAACATTACTTGTTACTATTAAGAATGCAGTCTGCAGTGTAGAACCACATACCTCAGATTATTGTTCAAACCCCCCTGAAAGACTCGCCTGTTCAGCCACTGCGTTACGTCAAGGTAGTGTGTTTTGTAAATAGTTGTGCTACTGGTATTGGCCCCCGTTTTGTATTATCAATGTGTTCTTGTGTCTCACTCCCCCCTGCCCCCCTCCCTTACCAAACAGCTGTGTGCTCTCCCTCCGCATAGACTGCTAGCATGGCACAGTTAGTCCCGCTGATGAGTGCTTCTTACAGGTTGTACTGCTTGAGCCTAACACCCCAGAGCAGACTGATATGGTATTCATGACATCATGGTATGGCTCAGATATGAGACCCATGTATGTTTCCATTATCATTTATGGTTTTAATAATCAGTGAGACTGAGGACTGGCACATCTGTCCTTAAAACAAAACCCACACATCCAACTTAAAACTGTTTTATTTCCACAGGGTCATAGGGAGCTGACATTATTACCCTTTTATTATAATCACAGAGTGCCTTTCTGAAAGTAAAAGGACTAGATGTTGTGGTTCATCCCAATTTTGCACTTGTGTTAGTGTTATTGTTAATGTTCCAAAATCAATGTATTTGACATAGTTAATATATATATTGGCTGTGATATTTATCAGGGTCAGATTTCGACACAGGATTTAGGTCACTGTCATCACTGCACGTTAATGAAAAGTAGACATATCACACTGGGACTGATTTCAGCCAGTCGGTTTGTCTAAATGCTTGCATGACAGGTTTTTTTTTAAGCATGTGTTAAATTCTTGCAAAGAGGAAGTGAACATAGTGCTAGAGAGGAACGATTACAGGGAATTAAATCTACCAACAGTAGCAAGGACAAATAATATTGCAATAGCTTAAATAGCACTGACAGTATTATCTGGAACCACCCCCCTCCCACCCCCACCCCCCAAATACTAATCAGTATTTATATATCTGATGCCTTTATCCAAATTAGCAAAGAATTAAGAAAGTAGGGTCAGAGCCATTGGGGTCACTCAAGTGCCCAAAAAGGAAATAACTATGCGGACCAGGAGATTTGAACCAGCAACCTTCTGATCATGGGCACAGAGCCCAGTCCTGCTGAGCCACATACTGCCCCAGAGATACATAATTGTTTCTTGGTAGCACACTTATTACATTATTGTCCCACTGTGCACTAAAACAAACTAACCATAGACTGATTTGCATTACACTTATTTCACGCTTTTATTGAAACCCACATACAGCAGAGGGAAAGCTTACGATTGATATGTGCTTGTTGGCATCGCGCTAACACGATTATCCGGAGTAAATCCAAGTTATTAAATATAGTGTAGAATCTTGCCTGGTTCCAAGAGGGTAAACAAATAGGCTACGTTAACATCAGCAAACTAGCAGCTGTACCTGCAGGTTATTATGCTGCCATGTATTTTACGCCGTTAGATAATCAAGAATAATTCATTGCGCGGGAAGTAAATTTTTATTTATTTTTGTTTATTGAGAACATGAAAGGAAGAAAGTATCTTGCTATTATTCTTTACAGTGGAGAGTAATGATGATGATTTTGATCGCGGCAGAAATACGTTTTACGGTTTTGCGTCCTTGCGTGTTTTTCAATTCGTCAGCAGGGCGCCCTCTCAAAATCCATATAACGAATCGCATCCATACCGATCGCCCTGTCCCCACGGAGAACCCAATACTCCTGTACGTTACGGTATAGGCTCTTATGTATTTCCTGTACGTTTAATGTTTCAGTGTTGTGATTATCATCTTGTGATCTCTATCCATAGTCCTTAATGTCCTTTACTGATCAAAAGAGTTTCTGATTTCAAGTGTGTTTTACTTTCAGTGATATTATTCAGTGACGTAAGTGCATAATTTACCTTAATGTTTTTTTTCCTTCATTGGTATCATTGCAGCACAACTATTTTGATACTTAAATTGGTATCGATATCAGGGTCATAATTTTGGTATTGTGACAACACTGGTGAGATCATGGACAAATAAGGGCTCATCAGGACGGTGGAGGTGTCTGAATGGAGGCTGCTGCCCTGGGCATCCGCTGACATCCCACCCTGTGCAGTGACATTGAGAAAAGCATTTCCTCCAACACATTCTCCATTTCCTCGCATTCACCCAGCATTCTAACCATATTCTCACATTCACTCTGCAATCTCCTGATCACTTCTCTACACTTACTCTTACCCTGCAAGATGAGTGTTTACCATGAAGTTTTCAAAAGAAGATATTTTCATTTTAAAAGTCTTTCATATCATGCTTTAAATTTTTGAATTGTTATTATTGTCAATTTGTAGTAAAACTCAAAAACCGTTTCTTTCACACATTTCATGATCTGTACGAGTTCTAGGAAGGCCTTCCTTCCAGGACACCCCCAACAGCACTCTTCAGTGTGCAACTGCCGCATTTCTGCTTCGCTGACTGTGAGCCTGTGGTTCCATTGGCAGGTGCTGTCACACAACCTGTGCACCGTGATGAAGATCCCACATGACCCTGTGGCACTGGAGGATCACTTTAAGGATGACGATGAGGGACCCGTCTCCAACCAGGGATACATGCCCTACCTGAATAAGTTTATCCTGGATAAGGCAAGCCTCCCGTCTCTGTAGCTGCCCATAGCTCCACTGCAGAGTGCTTACTCTAAGAACTCATAGGAGGTTCCACCTCTTACATAAGACCACAAACTGAATAGATCTGATCATCCTTTGCTAGGAGATGAGGCAGGTCAAGTATGCAGATTTGCCGAAAAGGACCTGGCCTCCGCATGCAGACAACTGCATGTAGCACGATATGAAAACTCAGTTGTGTGCATCAGAATGTAACACTTGATAGTTTCACAATGTGGCGTTAACTTCCCATTAGGCATGTGGCTTGGCTGGCGGTTGTACAGCTTGCAGACACTGACCACAAGAATGCCAGGACTGCACAATCTATTTTCGTTCTTTAAGGACCGGTGATAGGTCACAATTCACAGCAGGATTCAGGAGCAGCACAGCAAGGAAGCCTAAGGGGTCCCCCAGCCAGGAGATCAGTATTATGGCGGCAGCTGATGTACCGTTGACTCTAAAGTGTCTCTGTCCCTGCCACTGAGTCTAAGCTGTGAGGAAGTGGACAGCTATGCAGTAGGCATGCTTCTTACTGACGTCATGGCAGCAGGTTTGGTAGCTTTAAAATATCCTCAGGGCTAATCTGCTCAATCCTGTGGTGAATACGTCGTGCAAAGTGAGGGAGTCCAGTGAACAGGAAGCTGGTCACGGGCTCATGTCTGCATAGCTACAAATAAAGGCTTAAAAGACTGCGGGAAGGCATTTTTAAATACAGCTAAGCAAAATTTTTATTCCTCTTCCTTAAGGTTTAGAACTGGGGTTTCCAACCTTTCTTAAGTCAGGGAATTGTTATTATTTCCCTGTTGGGAGGTTATTTTGGCTTGTTGCTGCATGTTACATTCTCTCTGTGGTATAACTGCCCTTTCTGTTTATGTTCGTTATTACAGAAGTAGCATTTGCACGGCAGGGTGTGCTGACAGAGTCTGTATGAAACACTGGGTTGGCAACTCTCACGCATCTGATGTAACACGCTTTCAGACTCTCACACGCAAGAAATCTTACGGCAAATCTATACTATTCCATTATAAACCTAAAATTAGCTACATCTAAAGCGTTGGGGTAGTTAGCAAACCCTACAGACTATTTACAAGGTAATAAACTGTTACATACATGTAAATGCATGTGCATGTGTGTGCAAACTTGTCTCAAATTGAAAATCTCACTCCAGCCAGCTGACCAAAGTTGGCAGCAATGGAAACGGCTTCACCCGCGGCTCTCATGAATGCAAATCGATATTTCTTTAGTACCAAAAGGAGCTGCTTGGCCTTTAACAAGGCTGCCATTGTTGATGCCTGAAAGGCGGTAGAACATCCCCAGTTATGGCAGAGGGAGGGGATTATACTGAGAATGACTTAATCACTAAAAGCCAAAAATGACAAAACTTTAGTTACTGTGGTCTCCTGTCCTGTGTCAGAATTAATGAGGATGAGTACTTTTTTAATGACTAACTTTTCATCATTTGTCGCATCATATATTGGCCTAGAAGCACCAAGAAACTAAACAGAAATAAGTGATTTCCTGTTTGTCGTTGTTTTAAAAACATTACACAGAGATCCCTCATTGGCATTTGTCTGTAAACCATGTAACTCTTTACCTGTATTTGAACTGATATCAAATCTTCCTGAGACCATGTGGTTGCCTCAGCCTCTGCTCTCTCTGAATTGTTAGAAGGCAGGTGGGTGCTTCTTTGATAGGCTTGTGAGAAGCTTGTGTGTCCCTGCAACTGAAACCCCCAGGCTGCCCTCCCTGAAACGATGCCAGCATAGCTGAGACTGTCAGATGTACGGTTTGGGCACTCAGGAGAAGAATCACCCAGTCTGCATCCGCTGGTTATTTTATATGTAACAATAATAATAATAATCGATACTTTATTGATCTTTAATTGTCTTTACACCTCCTTCAACTTGATCTTTGCAGAGTAAGCTGTCTGCGAAGGGCAGCCACCTGTAGCGGTGCCCAGGGAGCTGGGGGTTAAGGGCCTTGCTGAAGGACCCACTGGGTTTGAACCAGCAACCTTATGATTACAGGCACACAGGCTTAGCCCACTGAGCCACACGCTGCCCCCAACAGGCCTCTGGCTTAATGCATGCTGGCCACAAAAGCTGAGTAGGGGGTGAAGACTAGCACCCCTTCCTCTGATTTCTGCGCCCACTTATCACCCTCTGTGACAGAGACGTCATCCAGCGATGTGAGGTGCTGGTGTAATGATGTCCTGCATCATTAAGCTTCACTGGGTTTGTCTGTCTGTCATTATTTACTGGCTAGCTGGACAACGTATATGTTCCTTAGCATAAAGCCGGGCCTCCACTGGGAAGTCGCTAACAGGTTTTACGGTGGTTTAACTTGCTTCAGTCATTTAGTGAAGTACAGGATGAGGATGTTTCCCTTTTCTCAGTACATCTGACAGTTGGAAGCTGTTCCCTGTCTTTGTTGAGTGTAATTTTAAATAGAAAAGAACATTTGCAATCAGACCTTTTAGTTGGAATTTGTCCTTTCAGCATTATTTTCTGCTACAGGCCAAAGATCGATCCCTATTTGTTTCTTAGATGTTTCTTGTTTATCACAAAATGTTGGTGTTATACTTTAATATGTGAGCTGCATTTACAAATCATATTTATGAATTATTTTAAAGTGATAATTTAGTTATAGATATACTGTAGATGCTGTGGTCTGTAACATCAGTGTTTACTGGAAATAGGGGCACATCCATTGTAATAAGCTAATTTACATCATATTAATCCACAAATAGCATTCAAACAAGCATCATACATCAGCATAACTTTCAGGGAGCATAGTACACATGTATGTAAATACATAAGCATATCAAATGGTTTGTATAAATAATTGCTAATGTCTCAGTTATAAACATCTATTCTTTCCAGGTATTCTTCCTCCTGCCTGTGGGTTTATCAAGTATTTTATGCTGTTTCTGCATTAAGAGCACTTATGCAATGATTTAATGACGACCAAATCTAATGTAAAGTGCTTTTGTATGCAGGTTCAAGACAACTTTGAACGTATCGATTTCAACAGGATGTGCTGGACCCTATGTGCCCGTAAAAATCTGGACAGGAATAACCTGCTAATTAGTGATGATGATGCCTTCAAGGTCTGGTGCATTTTCAATTTCCTGTCGGAAGACAAATACCCGCTGGTCATTGTCTCTGAAGAGGTGGGTCTGACGGTGTTGATCAACTCAACACTTTGTGTCCTCCTTCTCTCAGCTGTGTGTATCACTTTGTATCATGACAGAGTTTTATGATGCAGACATTCCTCACTTAACGACCAAGTACCGTTCCTAAGATGAGTTCATTAAGCAAAATGGTCGATACGTGAGGAGCCGACCCTTTCCGATACTCTACTGGTAGTGGGTTTGTGTCAACAATCTTAAGATATTCTTTTCATCTCACCTTTACACTATTTATACCATTTTTAGTATATTTATAAATGTTTATACAGTAGTGTACTGTTCCCCATACATATTTTCTCAGTATGTGACAGGTGAAAATCTATGAGTGAAACTAATAAGCAAAACACAGAAAAGACTTGGATCTCTTATCTGGCATAGCAAAGTTACAACAAGCTGGTCGATAAGTGCTAACGTTAATCATCAGTGGAATTACAAATAAATGATAGGCTAACATACATAGGCATGTATCGCAAATTAGTATCATTGCAATCCAGTGAATCACTGTTAGCGTTCTTTTGCACATTATTGAACTAAAACAGCACACAGAAAATAAATGTTACCCGTACAAATTTACTAAGATATAAAACAAGTAAAATATTCGCAGCCATTGCTGTCCAAGATGTAAGAAAAGTATAAGACACAGGAAAACTTTAAACTTGCATGTGTTTTACGTGCTACTGGAGGTTCCCTATCCCACAATACAAAGCATATGCATCAAACTAAAGGCAACGTATAGAAATAAAAGTTGATCCCAAGTTCAATGTAAATTCATATGGCATATCAACAACAACAACAAATTTATTTTTGTATAGCGCATTATCACAACATTACATCGTCTCAAAGTGCTTTACAGCATCCAAAAAGCATCATCCAGCATATCAAAATAATGGTCCCAAATAAATCAGAGTGAACAAACAGAATTGAATATGAATGCTGTGCTCCAATTTCTTCCACCAAAGGTCTCATACAGTGTACAGTGCCAACTGGTCTGAGAGCTGGTTGTAAGTCCAGTCAGTCGTTAAACAGGTAGGTCGTTGAGTGAGGAGTGTCTGTATCCTGTATATATTCCTGTATTCAGATTTCATAGGTTAGGTTTTCTGATTATAGTTATTGATAACTATCTTTGTTATCAATTGATATATAGTTATTGATAACTATCCAACCAATCATATGGTAGGATTTAGAATGGATGGCCTTCTACGTGCAGCAAGGTTGGTTAAGCTGCCAGAGCACGCTACCGTTTTGGTAATGCAAGTGAATTATGGAAGAGATGAACGCTTACTTAGGAAAATTCGGTGTTTGTGAGGAAAGCGACAGCTCAGTGGCTACAATATCTTTTAGAAAATTAGATATTGTGGATATACAAGGTAAAAACATTGGTGGTTTGGCGGTACTTTGAATCCAGCTTGCGACTGACTGGTGCTAAGTACTGTAAACTGTGTCGAAAACTTCTGTAGACTAAAACTGGAAACACTACAAACTTATTTCACCCCTTGAAGCACTGCCATCCAGTAGAACATACAGAACGCAAGTGCTTACAGTTACAGACACCAGTAACGACAAACCCAGCAGCAAACCGTACTGTTAGCCTTTTCTAGTGTTACGTTGTATGACAAAAAGGTTATTTTTGTATGATTTATTAAAATTAGATTTAAGTTTGCAGTCCACTCAATTTGTGGTCATTTTCATGTTCTGAATCCATTTAATGGGGATCCTAAGGGAATTTTAAGCAAAAATAAAACCGTGAAGTAAAGAAATAATTATCAACATCGACTGAAATTAAGAAGATGATCGTGATACAATATTCTGCCTTATAGCCCAGCGCTAGAGGTGACTGTCCCTGTTGGTCTTGCTTTATGCCAGCTGTCCCTTATTCTGAATGTCAGTTTGCACATCTGCTCTATTTTTCAGTAATCCTGGAGCAGAACAAAAACTTAGCACTTTTTAACTGATTTTACCTAGGGAAATACTGGCTACTTCCTTGTTTCTTGAGATTTCATGTTTCTGATTCCTGCTGCCAAGGTAGCATTGCAGAGAATGTGATTGCGTGACTTAATAACTCACAACTTCAAAAGGTTATGCTGTTATTAACACATGTTATGTCCTGAATATGTATTTGGTGATGAAATGAACTAAAAAAAATATGATACTGGTAATACTTCTTAAGGCACCCTGCCCTGGGTAGTGCTTTGTCCCCTGCTTTAATCATCATAGTTCCCTTTATATGTAAGCCATGCTGAGCAGTGCATATAGAACAGGAAGTGCATTTTTTCCTCAGGATTGTGACATACTGTAGTTAAGTGTGCTGTGGTTACATTTTACATACCAACAGAACAAAAGCTGGAAAGTGTCTATTGCTATATTTTAGGTGCTTTCCTTTATGTGGCTCACTTTTTAATTTTTAATGGTTAGTCATTAGGTAGGTGTGTTTTTCTAGATTGAATACTTCCTGCGGAAACTCACAGAGGCCATGGGGGGCAGCTGGATTGAAGAGAAATTCGAGGACTATAAGCTGCAGTTCAGCCAGGAGCAGCAGAGCCTGAGCGTGTGGGAGCTGATCAGCCTTGTTGGAAAGGGCAGTTTCAGCCAGGGCATGGACCTCCAGACTCTCAGCATGGCCATCAGCGAGGTCTTCCAGGAGCTCATCCTGGACGTGCTCAAACAAGTGAGACTTTCCCTACCCATACCCCAATCATGAGAATGACTAAATAGCACATCAGGGCTCTTCCATTCATGCAGCGTCAGCAAGACCGCGAGGTAGTACCCTGTGCTTCACGCACCCAAACAAGCACATTTAGAAAACGCGGTTCCAGGAAACACACATGAACATATTAAAAACAAATGTGAATAAAGCCCACCAATCCTGAACCAGTGAATAAATGACAATATAAATCTGAACCTCAAGGTTCCCCTGTGGTCTGTACTATGAAGCGGGGTTACTGACTTATCGGGGTAACATGTCGGATTTAAGGTAGTCTGGGCAAGATGTAAGTGAACGAATATGAAGTCCATTTAAACTGTGGTACCTTAAATCCGACAAGTTACCCCGATAAGCTAGTAACCCCGCTTCGTAGTGCAGGCCACTGGATTTGTCATGGTGTCATACTGTGATTGTAACGGTCTGTTGAATGTTGAATGGCCTTATAGTCATACCCCCATCTTAGTCTTTCTAAACACATTGAAATCCCACTAAAACTGTGTAAAATTATCATGCTTTTGTCATGTCTATTTCTGCTAATATAAATTGTGGAAAATAAGTATTGAACGTGTCAACATTTACATCAGTAAATACATTTCCATTGAGGCTATTTACATCATTTTTTCACAGGACATAGGAATTAACTCAAGAAATCCACAACTGTAAAGAATTCACAAATTAAAGTCCACAAATAAAGTTATGTGTAATAAAGTGGGATGACAGGAAAAAAGTATTGAACATGCTAACTAACTAGTGGGGAAGCCTTTGTTTGTAATGACAGCTTCAAGATGCTTCCTGTATGAAGAGAATTTTGATCCGTTCTTCTAAACAGATTGTCTTTAAATCTCGAAGAATTGGGGGGGGGGGGCATTCTAACAACTTGATTTTCTTTCTCTGAAACCAACTGAGAGTTTCCTTTGTATGTTTTGGATCGTTGTCCTGCTGGAAGGTCCAGCCACATCTCATCCTTATCATCCTGGTGGATGGTAGCAGATTCATTTCAAGAATCTCTGGGTACATGGCCCCATTCATAGATCCTTCAATTATACAAAGTTTGCCAGGACCATGAGATGCGAACCAGCCCCACATCATGATGCTTCCACCCTCAAGCGGGGGTCATGTGCAGTGCCATTTCTTCTCCAAATACAGCGTGTAGTATGGCAGCCAGAAAGTTCAATTTTGGTCTCGTCTGACTAGATTACATTCTCCCAGTATTTCATAGGCTTGTCCAAATGTTGGGTAGCAAACTTTAAATGAGCTTCGACATGCCTTTTCTTCAGTAATGGAGTCTTGTGGGGTGAGCACACATATAGAGGCCATGCCAGCAGAGTGCACTGCCTATTCTTTTCTCTGTAACAATTGTACCTGCTGCCTCCAAGTCTTTCTGGAGATCTTTCAGAGTGGCCCTTGACTCTTAGGCTACTCTTCTGATTATCCTTTTGTCTCCCGGGCGAGAAGCTACTGTGTGACTGTGACCGGTTGATGGTGGAGCAATGTTCCTTCTACTTGTGTATAATGGCCCCAATGGTGCTCACTGGAAGATTCAGAAGTTTTGAAATATGTCTGTAATCAGTTCTATTGATATGTTCTGCAACATTCAGGTTGCAGAGCTCTTTGCTTTTACCTATCATGAGATGTTTCTTGTGGGACATATTGGTGGTAAAAACCTTTTTATAGCCCCTCAATATGTACTAACCCATCTGATATTACTTTGCACAGATAGGAGGTAGAATTACTTTCTAACTGCTTATGAATTTCATTTGGTTCCTTGCCTTTCCTTAGCTTGGTGTGCTGCTTTTTCTTAGTGTGTTCAGTATGTTTTCCCTTTGTCATTCCACTTTATCACACATAACGTTATTTATGGACTTCGACGTTATTTATGGATTTCTCGAGTTATTACGAATGTCTGATGAAAATTTCATGTGAATATGTTTACAATTACATTTACAAAAAATGTTGACATGTTCAATACTTAAATCCCCCACTGCACTCTGATAGCAGGTAAAGAACGGGATCCAGCCCAATGACGCCCTGACGGTAAGACTGTCCTCTTTATGCAGGGCTACATGATGAAAAAGGGCCACAGAAGGAAAAACTGGACTGAGCGCTGGTTCTTGCTACGGCTCAACTCCATCTCGTACTATGCGAGTGAAGACCTCACAGAGAAGAAAGGTGACATTGTGCTGGATGGAGACTGCTGTGTTGAGGTAATAGCTGATTTGCATAAACAGCACAAAGCATGACCTCCGTTTCTGGCCCATAATGCATCATTTACTGTGTTTCTTAAAAAAAAAAAAAAAAAAGACCCACTCATTGTTTTACATACTGTTTACCTAATCTTGGACAGCAGGTTGATATGTTAGGGATTTTAATGAAAAAGTATTCTGTATATCTGTTGATTCAGCTGGCTACACATATTATTTCTTGAATGCTATGAAGACATTGCATCTTACTTATAATTAAGAATGAAGTCAGTTCCTTATTAGGTCATCACAAGTGACTTAATTGATATAACAGTGTTTTAAGAATAATCCGTATATAGAGTATGTAGAGCAGTGATGGCACAAGGTGCATACATCAAGATTTTATCTAAACATAAAAACACTGGGAATGTCATCAAAAAGGCTCTTGTGTTTTTCCTTAGCAAATGTGAACTGTGACTGCAAAATTGTGCTGTCTTTGCAGTCTTTGCCAGACAAGGAGGGAAAGAAGTGCCTCTTCATCATCAAATGTTCTGATAAAAGCTTTGAGATTAGTGCGTCTGATAAGAAGAAGAAACAAGAATGGATTCAAGGTAAGAACTAGCAGAGGATTAACTCGAATAACAATCTTAAACTGATGTCGAAACCTTTTAAGTGTCTTGATGTGTCAAGAATCATTGTTGAAATTTCAACCACATGCAAAGTGCTACTATGATTCTAAATCCAGCCTGTAGCTCAATGACAGATTTGTGTTAGATTGTGAGAATACTGCACATTGCCTGTGTGTATTGTGACTGTGACATCCTCTTTGCTGATGTTCCCATAACACGCAAAATACACTCCAAAAAAACATGGACCAAACAAAAACTGCAAAACATTAAGCTTTTAATGGTCTCAGCAGCAATAATTGGTCAGGACTTTGGCAAGAATTATACAAATAGATAAATTAACTTAGCTTTTCCCTTTGATTTCCTTAAGTGTTGTGGGTAAACTTGCAGACAGCCCTTTTCAGAAAGAAGAATCAACATAGTTCCACTCAATGTCAATGGCTTCAAACAGTTGATCAGTTGAAAAATCTTTCCTGGTTAATTTCTGCTTATTGTGAGACCAGGTATTCTCTATATTGTGAGACTCTAGGCAATTTAGAATTTGGCCCATTTTTATGGCACATGATTGTAGTAGTTTACGAACCGTACAGAGCAGTTGTTTCATATTCCTCCTTATATTCTGATTAGCTACTGGAAGTAGCTAATCCACATCACGTAGTGTGTAGAGGGTTATGGGTAGGAGGGGGGCCGGCATAGCACAGATGCAGTCACACTCAAACCCATGTGGTGTTACTTGGTCATGACTGCACCCCAGCTAAGCCCCGGCTCTGGCTCGTGCCTCGCAGTCATGTGTGAAGGCTCTTATGGAGGCTCTCCTGTCATCATCTGCTTCCCTCAGCCATCCAGACCTCCATCAGCCTGCTGCGGCTGGGTCAGCCGGCACCACACATCGAAGCCCGACAGAAGCGCAAGGACCTGCGGCAGAAGCTGCAGGCAGAGCAGGAGGAGCTGCAGAAAAGGATGAAGGACCTGCAAGCCGCCAACGAGAACAAGCAGTGGGAGCTGGAGAGCATGAAGAAGGTACAGACTGCGGCGCTGGCTGACCTTCCTGCAGGAGTGGGCTATACAGTGGCAGCAGGGGCTATATGTGGGGATCCGGAAATTAATTACTGTAGGCAGTCAGTTACCAAGAGGGGAAAGGTCAAATTCAGTCAATAACTTGTTCAGACAAGACAAAGACAAGACTTTTTCCAGAAAAATAAATTTGACAATTCCAGAAATTAACGGTTTATAAGTGTCAAGCTGCCCAGTTCGTGACTCATCTCTCTTTGTCCCAGTACGCTTCCCCGCAGAACTCTCTTCCAGTCGGCCTCTAGCACTCTAGCTGATCACATTCAGTACTGTTACTGCAAGTGTCTGTGTCACAAAAATCCATAAAAAACATGGGTTTTATTGCTCCATTAGCCCTAGATATGATACTTTTCATATATATATTCATATATATATATAAACACTACAGCAAAGCCTGATATGTCAGATATATTTTGCTGGTGGTTACTGGTGATAATATTTTCTGGCTTGTGTAATAAGTTTGTGGCTTGTGAACTTGTGTAGCGTTGATGAAATGATGATTAGTTAGTAGGTAACCAGAATTACCCTTACAGCTGAAAATTCATTTCATGCTGTTCTATCAAGCACATGTGCAGCTTAATTAAAAATGGTGTTGGACAAAAATTTAAGTCATCTGTTTTTAAGTTTCATATTTTGAGCTGCCTGAATTAGAGATTTACTTTATAAGTGTGTTTTTTTATTTTTGAAAGTCGTGGAATGTCCAGTTATTCTGGTTTGTTTAGTCACATCATTATTTTTGGTATTACTAATATAGGTTATTACCAAATGAGTAATGTCCTTTGGTAAAATAATGCTTGGATTGAAACTTAATAAGTCTTCAGAAAATACTAGTCATTAGTATTAAAGAAAGACCAGATATCATGAGTCAAAGTCAAGCAAAAATATATCAGTTGCTGACCATGCAGTCATCAGCGTGACGCATATCCATGCAGCACAACAACAGAACAACAGTGGTATTATCTAGTCTGTTGTGTTGCATGAAACAAGTCCCAGACACAATGGGATGTTCACTATAAATTCATTCCTTCATGCAGAGGTCAGTCAGCATTGTAGCTTTATGGACAGCACTGCAGGCTCTTTCAGTTTGCATGGTCTGTCTCTGTTTGTGTGGGTTTGCCCTGCTTTCCACTTGAATATCTGGAATGCAGTGAGTAATGGTACTTATCTGTGATTTGACATGTCCGTGACCCCATAAAACAGGTGGCACAGTGCCCCCGGGTAAAAACAATCACCTCACTCTGGAGAGGTGGCGTTTGCACGTTCTCCCTGTCCTTGAAGGGTTTCTTCCAGGTACTCGGGTTTCTCCCTACAGTCCCTAAGCTGAACTGGAGTTGCCAAACTGTCCGAATGCCTGTATGAATGGTGATTGTGCCCTGCGATGGGTTGGCGCCCCATCCTGTGTTATTCCCTGCCTCGTGCTGATTGTTTCTGGGATAGGCTCCGGAACGCAGTGAGTTCATGACCCTGCATAGGACAAGTGATTATGGAAAATAAATGAATGACAATTAAATTCAATCCAAAAGAGAATGGAGCCAATGACCTTAGTGTTTCAGATCACTGTTTCAGAGGCAGGACAATTTACTATCTTTAAACGTCCCTTGATATCTTATCCTTGGTTCTGTATGCGTCAGAAATTTCTCTAGATAATGTCTGTTGGTTTCTCAAGGACATTTTCGGCCAAAAACCGTCTAATCTCATCCTGTTTATTTTTATTCAACTGATTACTCAAAGCTATGAAACTGAGTGGAAAAAAGTATTTTTCTATTCAACAATAAAAGTCATTGCTACTTGTGTGTAATGGCTTTTTTGTTATGTTTGTGCTGTGCTAATGTTAGCCTATTGGTACGCCTATTGGTTTGTTTTTGGTATAGAAAATCATCTAAATGACCTATCGTCTGTGTAATTTATTATCCCTGGTTTGCTATGCTTGTTACTTATTTCTGTCTCACTTGCATATCACTGTAGACAAAACAGTCTGCAGAAAATTAGTAATGTTTTATTTGGCTCGTCTAAACTTAAGCATATCTGTAGATGTCGACATGAATGTTTTGACCTTGCTGATGCCCCACGCAATTCATTGTTAATGAGAGAACATCTGAATTGGGGGTGGACATTAGGTTTTTCTGTCACGAGCACGTCGGTTTCACTTCTCCAATGTGGGGAACTATAACAGGGACTTTTCAGTGAATCAAGCTACACATATAACCTTTGAGCCTTTTAAGCCTGAATTTGGCAGAGCAAATCTTTAACCTGTGTAGTAACTGAATAGCGGGGTGTTTATGTTTTATCAGACAAAGGTTTCCATACCTTTTGGTCTGACTAAAAACTCTCAAATACAAAATATGAAGTCTTTAGTATGAAGCCACCTATGAAAGGAGAATAACCAAGCTTAGCTTAGAGGGAGTTTTGATTGCAGTGTAGGAAATTTTTTATTAAATTACTTATTTACTCAATTCACTTTTTGGTCTTTTATCAGTTCATACATTCTAGATTTTCTTGTTGAAGAATGACTTTAGGACAGGTTTGGTTAAAAACCTTAATTTTTCGCATATTTTACTACTTGTGACATAACTGTTATCTTACATCTGAATAGGTAATCTAATGCAGTTTTAATTTAGAGGTTTTTCCAGTTATGTCCAAAGTCTTTAAACTTTTGCATTTTGCAGGCGCAGATTGTATTTAGAAGCTGTTGATGTGCAGTCCTGGTTTCTTCATATCAAGCCGTGAGAGCGTTGTGAAAGTTCTGACCCCAAGGCTGAAGGCTCGTTGATATGCTGGATAAATGTGGTTTTGTTCTTCAGAAACTGAAGGAAGCGGCAGCCCATGCGGAAGAGGAGGAGGAGCGGCGTCTGCAGACGCAGAAGGAGCTGCAGGAAAGCTACAGAATGGAGCTGGACAGGGAGAAAATGGTACTGTACATGAATGTGTCCCCGGAACTGTGCCATGCTGCATATTTAGCTATAACTTTCATCAAAACATTATGTTGTTTTTAATTTGTCTTTTTGCTCCTTGAAAAGACTTAAAATTCTATAGAATTTTCCTTTGCTTTTGTTGATAAAGGGAACAGCTTAAAGTAAAATCAATGTGAAATCCACAGAATGTGGAATCTTCTTGATGTCGTTTTTGCATCACCGCCTCTCTTCATGTTAAGTTAGTCAGACCTATTTATTGTATTTCCTCAAATAAAAGCCGGGATTCAAATAAAAGGCAGGTCTGAGAATAAAGGCCCTGGCCACTATTTGAGGAAATGCCACACTTCTTTAATTTACAGTTCAGGTAAAAAGAGCAGACATGCACCTGATGTGCCATTGCAGGAACTCGGCTCACTGTCATTTGTGGGAGGAAGTAACATGTTCAGAAATGTCCCAGGTGCGTCAGCAGATGGAGGAACAAGTGGCCCAGAAGTCAAGTGAGTTGGAGCAGTATCTGCAGCGTGTGCAGGAGCTAGAGGACCTGTATAGCTGCATGGAGGATGCGCTGGAGAACGAGCGGCAGGCCCGGCAGGACGCGGAGAAGATGCGCAAACTGCAGGCCAGGTCAGAGCACGTGCGGCAGACACCGGCGCATGTATAATGCAAGGCCATTCATATTCATGGGATGGTGCCTCTCTTTTACACACTCATATGTAACACAGACACGTCCCTAACCCTAACCTTAACCCTAACCTTAACCCTAACCCTAACCCTAAGCCACATCAGGGTGATTCTGTTCATACACTTAAATCTCTAACCGTAATGCTGAACCTAAGCCACATTAATGTCATACAAACCCATCTTCATTCACTCACAGTAAAGAATTGGAAATCTGCTGACTGTAGATAAGAATAGTCTAAAAGCAAATATTCATCTGGATTAGTTTGGATATTTCTTGCAATCATTACAGTAATCAGAATCAGAATCCTTTTTATTAGCCAAGTATGTTTCCATACAAGGAGTTTGCCTTTACTGGCTAATTGTAGGCCGCAGTACATACAGATTGAAGACATGCATTTTATTTTGTTTTAGCAGAAATCATAATAGGCCCCCATCAAAGTCGGTGGTCACTGTTTGGCCAGGATCAGGCTCCACCTGAAACAGAAAGAGGGTGTTTTCTCTACCAGAAGATGTCCTTCTAATGTGACTAACCATTTTTCCCGTGCCTGTGTGTCACATATCCCCAGGCTGCTGGAAGAGGAGATGTCCAAGAGGGCAGAACTGGAGCAGATTCGTCTGCAACAGCAGAGGGCCATCTCCCAGACACAGGCAGAGAAGCAGGAGCTGGAGAACGAGCGGCTGGCCAAGGAGAAGGAGCTACAGGAGGCCTTGGAGCAGCTGGAACACTTGCAGACCGAAAGAGAGGATGCACTACAGCAGTATGAGGTGAGACGATGCTGTAGATGTCAGTTTTAGTTATGGCTGTGGAGTTCCACGTCCTATGCCAGGGAAGCCTAATGCCAGCCACACACAAACAAGCATTTGGAAATTCCAGATCCAGAAAATATAAATCCAGGCCAAGATTTTGTGTCAACCAAGCAATTGAGTATAAAGCAGGTGTGGGGAATCTGTTCCATGGAGGGCCGGTGTGGGTTTTTTGGGATGGCCTCTCAATCAGCCAATAACAGAGTGCCCCAGGACTGGAGTTGAGAATCACTGTTTTATTATTGGCTGATTGAGAGGTCATCCCAAAAACCCGCACCCACACTAACAGGAAGTGAACTGACTACTGACCTAAACTAGTCATGTAATTTTAAGATTAACTGAATCTACACTGAAACTGAAAGTCCAAATGAAAACAATACATATAAAAAATGAATGAACATTTAGAAGCTGTAAAAACACTTTTTTGTACAGTATGTAACTTGCTGCTGTATGCACCAGAAGTTTGCCCTGGGATCAATAAAGTTAATCTTATCTTAATCTGTAATGGCTGGATGGCAGAAGTGATCACAATCCTGGAGCTGCTGGTAGAAAAGCCTCTTCTGACTTGCCCTCCCGATGTGTCTTTCACATTCCTGCTTCACAAGAACCTTCCCACTAAGAACCTTCAAAGGTCTCAACCATCCCATTCATGTGCTAATTTGCTTTTAACAATTTGGACAAGACTGACACCTAGTGGTTAAGATTTCGTAAATGCGCTTTTTTAAAAAAAAATCATTTGTACAACGAAATCGCACCTAAATTTGATGTGTTTGCCATTCTTACCATTTGCTGAAAAAGTCAACCTTTATTTAATGTTAGTAAGTACATGAATGGGAAACTTAGCGTTCGGTATATGGATCAGTTGGAAGCTGTCATGTAATCTGTTCTTCACCATGTTCCCAAGAATTCACAGGACACTGACAACAAAAAACCATGAGAGTGGGGAACACCCCTCTTTGATGAAGTGTCTGATGGGAGAATAGACCCCTCAATGTGTATATTCTACCTTATGTTTCAGTACATATCAGGAAAAAATATTTCTGCTATTACTGATATTAGTAGGTGAAGCTGTTTAGAAAAACAATGACAAGTTTCAAGGTGTACAAAGGACATTTTGATAAATAGAATATCATCTGGTAGCTGTAATATTATATCAATTTTTTTGTAGCATTCTTTCAGTATCTTTAGTCTCATGGTTGAAATTACACATACAGGGATGCAAACTCATCAGGGGTAAAAAATATGTCAAGGATGATGCAACACCCCCCCCCCCCCAAGAAGAAAAAACTGTAATTATCAGATTCAATTGCCAGTTGATTTGATTTGATTTTACAGTTGATTTTAACACAAAGATATCAGGGAAAGAAAAATCACCCTAGAATTCAGGTAATTTCACTGAAATAAAAAACAAACAGTCAGAGCCAGGCCCAAAGCTGTATTCAGGAACAGTGCATCCACAATACAAATCAAGTTCATTAAACATTACAAAACCACAATACGCACAACTGACAAATAGAGCGGGAGAGACTGTACTACCATCTCAAACACCTGCTTTCTTAATTAACTTACTTTATCACAAATGCTGCCAACCATCTTTCATTTACTCAGACAACCATCATAATTACATTGCTATATAGGTGTGAAATGTTTTTTGCTCTTTAACACTATTGCTATTTCATCAGTTAAAATACAGAGCTAGGATATTATGTTTATAAACAGATTTCACAACCACTGCTACAGTACTGACGAAACTATCACAAGGTCACTTCAATGGAGCTTCTGCCATTTTCAGTGAGCTTGGCATTTGTCCACTTCATAATTAGGCTACTATTATGTTACCTCCAGAGTTTGCTCTGTTTTGTGCTTCAAACTAAAATGATCTCCTTGAACAAACAATGCTGAATGGTCAATTCAGAAAACTGCCGCACTGCCACTGCAAAAGTAGAATTTCTTATCTTGGATGTGGGCGAGCATGTTCTTGATTCATATACACAAGCAGCAAATTTCTTGGAACTGCCCGCCATACATCCCCCCAAACCACCCACTTCCCATTGAAAATGAATTAAACATTAGGTGTCACTACGCTTGTGAGAAGCATGTAGCCACATCGTAAGTTACTTTACGACAGCACTGGTTATATTTCCCGTGGTTCTATCCTTGCAGACCCTGCCCTCCCCCCATTTTTTTAAACTCTTCGGATCTACAAGAATCACACGAATAAGTAATAACCTTTTTTGGGTTCAAACAGTGAATTTTGTCAAAAGGTGACAAATTTGCACCCCTGACAAACCAACCAATCATGTAATCGCTGTTAAAGTATCCTATTACTTTTTCTATGGGAAAGAAAAAAAGTAAAGAAATTCCAGAAGCAGGTTCACACTGTTCATGATTTTTATAAGTGTTACATAATTGTTATAATAATTATTACTGCTAGTATGTTTAACAGCAATGTTATGACTGCTGTGTGTGAAACAGGAAATGACTAAGAAATTGGAGGATGCTGCCAATAAGACAAAAAGCTGGAAGGACAAAGTCACCCAACAGGAGGGACTCATTCGTCTCGTTCAGCCAGGTGAGGCAGCAGGGAAGTGCGACTGCAGCAGTCGCCGCTAACATGCAGTCCTTCTGAAGGTACTTTCTTCCCTGTCCCCTCCCAGGCTCAAAGGGACCGTGCAAGATGACAAACTGGGGAGCAGCTGCTTTCACAGAAACAGAACTGACCATGAGGGAAAAGAGCTGGCAAGATCAAAAGAACAGGTCCACCCAGTCCTAGCAAAATCCAGTCTTATCATCAGTGTGAAAATCTGTCAAGTGCTGATTAGATAATACTGCAACATAGCAGTGTTACAGTGTGTCATAAAGATAGAGTAATGCTGGGGTTTTGCGATTGTGCTGAACGATGTTTTTGTCTCTGTCATCAGTTCTGGAATGTTATCCTGAACAGCACCAGAAACACAAAGCGAATATGACACAGGGATAAGCCCAGTCAGACAGGTGAATCACAGCAGTTTCTGACCATTACTTTCCATAAAATGACTGCTTCTAAATATTTACTTTTTCATTTAATTTTTCCATAGTTTTCACTCTAAATATTTGTTTTTTTCTTTTGCCAAAATATTAAAGAAGTGGAAATTACATTTCTCGGAATTGTTTAAACTACTTTCCATTATCGACAATTTTGTCTCGCCATTGTTAAAATATCCACTGTTTTAAATACATTTCAGAAAGTACATATTTATTCGTTTGGGCACTGGCAACATTACTGTACTCTCTCTCATACTAAATATATAATGACATCATACTACAAACAGAATTATTGTAAGGACCTTTTGTTTTTACTTTAATACTTTGTACCTTATGCATAGTTTATATTGCTATGAATTGTACTGACTACTGATTTGTGGTTAAACCATTAAAACATACTACTAAATCCATTATAATTGTCAATTTTTCCTCAGATACTTGCAATTCTCTCACAAGTTTCAATCTAGATCTAGTATTGACGACTAAGAGAATTTTAATCGTTACCAGGAGCATAGGTTTGTTTCAAAATTGGTTGGGACCATATCCGCCCCAAATAGCGAAATGTCCCTATACTGTCCATACCCAAATCTACGCCCTTGATGTTTGCCAAAATATTATAGTAATGTCAATAAGAACATTTTTTAAGTAAGTTTTACAAGCCAACTGACCATTTTAACCATCATTTTGGTGTCCTTCCCCGTGAAAGGAATTTTTTATGCAACCTGGTAAACACAATCTTCACAGACTCTAAGGTATAAAGTGTTCATTAAATAGCATTTTATCGGTCTGTCTCACTATTATGACATTTCATTTAAATGTTATATCTCCTGTGGCTTTACTTTTACTTAAAATGTAGCTGTGGTACGCAAACCTTTAAAAATTTAGAACGTACATCTATGTATTTGTTTTTATTTTTAAGTTCTATTTACTTTACCCTGTGATTTAATGTTACAGGTGCTATGGGGGAGTATGGGGGCACTGCAGTCATTCGGGCTAAAGGGGCAGTCACTCACCCTCAGATGCACGTGCCCGGCTCTGTACAACCATGCACAGTGCAAAATTACACATTCAGTAGGGGGCAGTCAAATCCACATAAATACGCACATTTCTACACTCAGGCTGTGGCTTCATTTGGTCTTACATCCTAGTAGAGGGCTTGAGCATCCACTCCTGTATGAGTTGACGGGGGGGCGAGCCTTAGCTGGTTAAGGGGGGGGGGATGGCCCTCTAACCGTTAAAAAAATGGCTGGAATAATTTGATAAATGTACTTATTTGTGACTCCCTCTTGGGTCTGGCCTTGACGTGGCGAGGGGGCTTGTGTGTTCCAGTGACCCTGGAGAGCGTTACCGTCTGGACTTTGTTCCTGGTAGGGTCACCCTTGACGGGCCGGTCTCCGGGGTAGGTTCCAGACAAACAAAGACCCCCGCGTGTCGGTACGCTGTGAGGTGGCAGCCCCACCAACCGACTATCCTGCGGAGGGCTAACAACCCACCCAGGAGAAATTCTTTTGTTACGAGACTGACCAGAGAAAGAAGCCGGACTGCCCAATATGGTAACGGACCCCAGCCTGCCCCCGACCAACGAGTACGGATCAACCTTCGTCGCAGGACCCGTGTCGCCACATGGAATGTCCAGACACTCCTTCGTCCCGGAGCTGCCACCCTGCTGTCCCGAGAGCTCTACCGCTACAACATCACCCTGGCAGGACTCTGCGAAGTTCGATGGCAAGGCAGTGGTGAAATAATAGCAG
>JAODJU010024425.1:0-19068 GCA_026776725.1 Gnathonemus echidnorhynchus
GGCCGGGAACCAATTAATTGGTTTTCCATTATTTCTTATGGGGAAAATTCGATCAGAACTCAAACTTTTTAGGATTTGGTCTGGAGTTATGAACGGATTAATTTCGAGTTCTGAGGTACCACTGTGTGTGTGTATATATATATATGTATGTATGTATGTATGTATATAAAAAAAACACAATAGCACCCATGCTTTCACCTGGCACCATTGGCACCATTTATACACCATGGCCCACAAACCACCCTTTCACATAGACAGTGATGAACACAAACACCCAGGGGAGGCAGCAGCAAGGGGGCGGGGCGGGCCGGGCCAGGAAACAACAGAAGAGCCCAAGTTTTAATGATCATCCCTTTCTGCCCAGAGCTCGAGTATCAATCTCTCAGAATATTCCATTATCATGACAGCTAATGTTACCACGGACAGAATAATTACTCACACCCGTAAAATGCATTTCTGCCGAATGATCCTTATCTTGGCCTTTTCCTGCTATCTCTGTCTCCCAGAATGCCACAATCACTCTCTGTGCAGTGCCACAGAAAACACCGTCATCTCATTAGCGTAGCATAACTTAGAGGACAATGCGTGAGATGGCCACGGGCACAGGAACACAGTGTTACGGTCGGGTCTTTTGGCCCACCTCACAAGTATGCTGGTCCCGTCACTAATCAAGTAGGCCATTGGGCACTTGGATATGTGCGTCCCCACCCGAAGATTTAATAGAACGAGCCGGACGAGAAGGACTTGTATCCAATCACAGGTGTACACAGCCCAAAGGATTCACACACCCATGCAAGGGCAGGGAAATGCAGCTGACCCCAGCTGATCACTCCAAAAATAAAATGTGAAGATCTCAGCACCTGGCATTATTTCCATGCTTTTGCCAGGGGCTACACTTTTAATCCCATTCATTACACAAAAAAACATCCAGGGGACGTGTGCAAACTGTGTGTGGGTAGCAAGGAACGTCACACCGCGTCACTGGGTGTCCGGACAGGGAGGGGCCACAGGCGTCAACGTTGACTGCCGCATTTTTCAGATGGAGGGGCGACGAAGAGCCAGGAACTCACACATTCACTACGCCTACATCAGGCCTGCCAGCGAGCCACTGGGCTGTTAAATTAAAGCTTTTCTCATTATATAATTTATTTGCTTATATTTGTGTTGCAAACTTATGGAACAATCACCATAAGTCAAAAACATTTTATATATATATATATATATATATATATATAGAGAGAGAGAGAGAGAGAGAGAGAGAATGGTGGTGGGGGGCAGCATGCGGCACACGATGACTGAAGCTGATCTAGCAATAACTGTGCATTAACTGTGCCAGTCGGGGGGAGGAGTTCTGCAAGGAGGCCTTTAAATTACAGGAGTGCCACAACTGACAGAGGCTTTATTGAAGCCAACCACCTGGGACAAATAAAGTTGGTTAGAGGTCAGACGAAGAGTCGTGCACCGCAACCAGCGATGGGCAGCAGGACTCCAGCTACGGGGAGGTAGCGGTGACGGTGACGGTGACGGTGACTAAGGGCGCGAGCTCTGAGCCGCAGTGCGCCACGAGAAAGAATTCAGTCGGGGAAAAAATAATCCACATTGGTGGAGGCAGGGAAGGTTCCTTCCAGGAGTGGGGGGGTGAGCAGATTTAGGGGCTGACATTTTTACTGACAGCGGCTTCAGGGCTGGGAATGTTCTTAGAGTTGCCATGGGAGAAAGAGCTGCAAAGACAGCAAAACGGGGTAGAGGGGTCTGCTGCTGTAGAAAGGAAGGAGGCAAGGAAGCATCATTCCTATGCTGCAGAGATACGTTAAATTACTGATCACGTGTGCATCTGCATTCATTCGTCATTGACATTAAGGTAAACGTCAGTGACCGTGTATTTAACAGTGTGTGACAGTCCTCGACAAACACGTGAGAGGCATCTTAACACGGCTCGTGACCCTAAACCACGCACCCTTGAGCGTTTGAGCTAGCGGTCCAGCACATGGAAATCCTCACCTGACAATGTCCATAGTCTGATAGATGATTTCCGACTGGTCCACTCCTATCACCTTCCTGGCCCCGGATCTGGCCGCGAACATGGACAGAATCCCTGTGCCGCACCCCACGTCTAGCACCACCTGCAGGCCAGCCAAGGCAGCACATTTATGCAGGCATTCTAGCACCTCGAGTCACCCCGCCCATTCCAGCAGTAACATGTAGGGAGGGGCCACAGGCATTCATCATGCTGACAGGGCAGTCTGAGCCCAGAGGACTCCTCGCCCCAAGCGGCAGATGCCCGATGGCCGAGATAAGCGCCATCTCCCGAATGACCCCCCCCCCCCCCAAAAAAACAGTTTCAGCAGCCATTATCAGCTCATAACGAATGGCCGTGCAAAAGCCCCATTGCTACTGTACTGAAAGCAGGAGCGAACATCCTCTTTATCACGAAATAACAGCATGGCATGTAATGAAACCCAAGCGAGTTAGATCAGGGTCTATCACAGGCACTGCCCAAGCTGGGCCACAGCGCCACAGGCTCACCTTATCCCGGAAGACATCTGGGTTGAGATACATGAAGTCCCGGTAGCTTTCGGTGCGTACCCTGTCCTGTGAGGCCATACAAAGTGAGCATTAACAGGAAGAAAGAGAAAGGGGACACACTCCAGAAAGACAGATCAATAATAAAACATATCATTGAGTCAGACTTATTTTAATGGCCTCTTCACATCAGAGGCCCTATGGATCGGCTTTGGATATCAGGCAGCTCTGCTCTACTTTCTTACATTTAAATTCCCTTATTTAACAAAAGCTTTTGTCCACAGCGACATACAACTGCGGATCAGAGCTCAGGATTAGCCAGCGGCACTGGGGCAGTGGGGGTTAAGGGCCTTGCTCAAGGGCCCAGCACAGACATCACTCTGTGACATGGAGAGCCACACACAGCCCTTACTGCTCACACAGAACCCCTGCACATTTCTATGTACATGTTATCTATGCACACACACTAGCTTAATAACCATTTAAAAAAACAGATTGTCAGTGTTTTGTTTTTTAACTTTGTTCTACCACAAAGGGGAGAGCTGTATCCAGAGTAATCCCGAGTATTAACATGGAATATAGAAATAAAATTCAACTAGAAAGGGGGATCGTATTCCACGGACAGCTCCAGAGGCCAGAAGTACCGAAAGCAATAAATGTGTTTTTATCTGAATGCACTGAGACCTAGTTATGACATGTAACTTTGAAACTATATCTATTAATTTACATTCCATTTACATGCCAATTTGCACAATCTATATTATTCATATGTCTAAATATTTATATTCTATTTATTTCTCATTTTCACAATGAACAACATTTTCTGTGACATTACAGTAAGAATTGTAACAGATGCACTAATGGTACATATGGGGCCCTGAAGGGGCCACGGATGGTTTTTTTTTCTTTGTTGGCACAATGTACTAAATTGTGTGCACAATTTACTTTAACGTTCCCATGAAATTTCTAAATCGGACTTGCGTAGTCCCGAAAATACACATATGATTGTCTTTTTTTTGTGCTCTCGATTTTCTATTTAAAACTTTTTCAATTAATTTCAAATCTAACTACATGTAACTTTTTGGTTATTCATGTTCTTGCCTGAAGTAGTTGGGGTGAAGTGCGCAAATATTAATCTTTTTAGTAAGGCAAAACAAGGCAAAATGTCTCCCAATCCAACCCCACCTTATTCTGCTAGACCTGGCACTTGCCCAAACAAAGCTTCAACTAATTCTCTGGCAGAAATTAGGCATAATGGTCATCTAATTCATAATACTATGCATGTAGAAACTCACTAACAATGCATACATCTTTGACCTCATATTTTTATAATAATGTGTAATGTGTCTCCTATTTCAATTCAATCCCCCTGTACTTTTTTATTGAATAAAATCTACTCTTTGTGGTCATTTAATTACCACTGCATATCAGGTATAGGTCACACAGTTTTACATTACGTTTTTGCTGTGCATTATACTGCAGCACAAACAAACAACAAAAGCTAAAATACTGCTGAAGAAGCACACTTAGAATTTACTTTGCTATCAGAGTTTTCACCCTTATTGTTTCCCCAAAATGGCAGCTTTTGAGGACCCAAGAATTAAATTGCATTAATTAGCCTTTTCAGAATCTTACGGGTTTTCCTCACAGAGTCATTGTGTTTGGCTAACTGGAGATGCACGTCTTCATTAATCATCAAATAGGCCTATCAGTCCTCACTAAGGTTCCCACTTTCGGTTTTAATAAACAAGAGAGGCCACCGCCCATCTCTCCGAGGCCCACAATGTTAAAATGTGCTGGGGGGTGGGGGGGCCGGGGGGTTGATCACGACACCCGAAATTGCATATCATATCGGTTCAAACTGGATGCAACATTTTTATTTGTTAATAGACGCCAATCGTGGATGAATCGCACAGGATGACTGAAAACTACAATCCTCACATTTCCTCAAAAGACTTCATTGCATGACTGGACTGACATGTTCCTTTTGCACAATTAAAATAGGTTTTGTGCTTTCAGAAACGGCTTGTCGTTTGGTCCTCCCGTCTAATCCGTAGTTGTCCCACGCTTATGAACTTCTATTCATTCTATCTATTTATCTTTTGCACTATGACCAAAATTGTCAGTGATATAACAGTAAGAACTGTAACAGATACAATAATGGTATATATGAGGTCTTGAGGGGATACAGACAGTTTGTTTTTTCATGATGTACATGTAACTCATTTATGTTCAACTGATGCTTTTATCAAAAAAAGCTTTCAGTTGAGGTAAGAAGTACAGAGGCATTTCTAAGTTATGAAAACATCCAGAGCATAGCCCAGAATAACCACGACTCTTCTTGGACCACAGCAGTGGGGTCCAAGGTAGTTTTTTTAATACAAATTTCACTTCTACAAACCCCATATCCAAGGATTTTGAGAAGACCAATTACAGCCTAAACCACCTACAGTTTCTGTATGAACAAATAAATCATTAGTGCATCCTTGTCTCCATCTCTCTCTCTCTCTCTCTAGGTCACATGTCTTACATATGTTTTGGTGCATAACTTATTCTTACAAACGGAGAGAGTACTCCAGTCTTTCAAAACTCACAAACCATTATTTTCTGAAAGGACCTTCTTTTCATTCCAAAGGTGGTGAGATAATAATTTTCAAGACTGGTCCTGGTTCTAAAGAGCCTGAATCATCTGCCTCTCTGTCCTGCTCTTTTAAAACCTCCTCTGGCTTCCCTGACTGATCTAAAATGCAAAGAGAAAGTAACATACAGTAAAATACTATACAGTAAAATGCCTTATCCTGATATTCTGTATCAATAAAGTAAATGAACCCGGGAACAAAGTGATTTCCAAATCAAAATGATATCTATTACAACTAAACTTTCACATATCTAATTGTCAAATTTCTGATTAGGCTGACACCTGACCCTGGGGTTGCCTATTTAAAGTCTTTTCTAACTCAATTTCAGCTACACATGAGCATTATCATCAGACCATGATAACATGTAGATCATCATATTGACCTTTATTATACTGATTTCTTCATATTTACAGCTCTCTCTCACAGACAGACAGACAGACAGACACCCAACCCCTGTGAGTCTCCCCCAGCCTCTAGCTCTGCTTGACAACATTCTGTTGTATTTCCCTCCATTAAATCAACATACTAAAGCATACTAAAGAAAAATACTTTTGGAGTTACTAATCACAAGACCAAGTGTCTTCTACAACTGACGTTTTATTCCTTTACTGCCACACAGCACTTCTGCTTCGTTTTTGAATGAAAGCCCATTTCCACCACAATTTAAAAAAACTTTACTTAATTGCAACTTTATGTCTTGCAATTGTGGGTTTATTTCATTGAGCTCTGACTATTTCTCATAATTCTTACTTCTTGTAATTTGGAGTTCTTTTCTAACAAGCAGTCAGAGCCATCAATTTTGCTCCCTAAAACTTTAATGGTTCAATGCAATGCACATACAGTACCAGAGAGCAGCAAAAGCTATAACGGCTGCATCTGCGCTGTCCAGGTATTTTCATATTTCAAATTGTGTGTGTATAAGTGGTAGCCTACATCGAAACTTGCAACAATAATGATCTTGTAAACGTTAACCAAGTATGAAATGAAAAGGGACAATAAAACTTAACTTTCACCTAATTGGGTGTTATATAGGCATATCTAACTTTAATGCTTTGTGCATTAAAAGATCCTAACAATCATGACATCACACAAAATATATATTCTAATCACAGTCACTAAAAAATATCAGACGTTTATGCCATTGTTAGGCTACTAGTTGCATACACTGGTGTCACAAGAATAACTGAAACCATGGCAATGGAGGCAGTACTAGTGACACCCTGTTTTACTGGTTTCAAAATGTAGCGAGCTAGCAATAAAATCCAAACCAACTTGCTAGCACATTATGTGAATGATGCATTTGGGATATATTCCTAAATAACATCCTGCAGAGGAGGTGACACTGCCTAACTGGCTAAAAAAAAGTGAGAATTACAAGAAAAAAGTCATAATTATGAGGGAAAAAAGTCAGCACTGCATTAAATAGTCAAAATTCTGATAAATAAGGCATGAATTGTGAGAAATAAAGTTGAAATGAATCAAAGTTTTTGTTAATGTGGCGGAAACAAGCTTCCATAGTTTTTCCCATACTTTTGTCTGAAAATGAAAGGCATAGATCTTCACCAAATAAGGTTTTTCGTGTTGACCCAAATATAAGACAGGGTTTTTTTCCTCAAAACACAACTGAAAAAGTGATGTCTAGACCCTGAATATAAGATGTCAAAAAAGGGAGCAGATGGGACCAAATATGATATTTTGTAACAAGTGTTTTGACTTACTGCAATATAGGTTTGCCATAAGATTTCTTGTGTGAGCGTGAGAGTTAAGAAACATGAGTGTCATAGCAGATGCGTGAGAGCTGGCGTCCCTGGCAATGTGTGCGTTTATCGTGTGTCCCTCAGTGTCATGTGAATTGTTGGCTTCCCTGGCTGTGCCGCTGCTAGTATTAAATCAAAAGTGGCTGTTAATATAGATAGTAGCATTGATTTTAAAAGAGCCATCATATCATTTATTAATATAGTTAATCAACCTTTCTCAGCAATACATTTTTTTATCCTCTTTATGTGGGTCTGCTGCATCAAAGGCATTCAGCACCCTCAAGGATTGTGGAGTTTGTAATATTCATTATCTACCCCCCCCCCCCCCAATAAAACATTTGTTTTTTGGAATGTTTGCTCTTCAATACACTTATTGTAATCTGATTGCCTGTCGTTGCTGTGGTTGCTGGTTAACTTATGTGTTCTTGTCAAATAAAATTATTGGGCAATGCTTTACATTGACTGCACCTTCATAATGCTTTTATTTTGCATTCATAAAACGTTCAATACACCTTCATGATGTATTTATTAAGTATTCATAAACATCATGTATGTATACCTTAACATCCTAACATCCCTTAATAGCTATAATATACATTAATAACAAAACATTATATGAATGCATTATGAAGGTGCACTGAACATTGTATGAATGTACAGTATAATGAATGCATTATGAAGGTGCACTTAATGTAAAGTGTTACCAATTATTGTTCTTTATAAAGGTAAGATTTGGTATTCCAAAACCTTTTCATTTTTCTAAAAATAGTCAAAAAAGGTGGGAGAGTCATCTTATACTTGGGGTTGTCTTATATTCAGGCCAATATGTTCATATAATCCATCAAATACTTTTTGACTTTTCATATTCACAAGGTATCACTTCCCATTCATCCCCCAAAGAATGCCTCTGCAAAGTTTGAAAAAGTTCCATTAAAAGTATCAAAACTGCCCTTTTTGCTACCACTACGTGGCACTACTTCATTTTTGGGTTGATTTGTCTCATTCTTAATTTCTCACTAATACAATGCTGGTATAAAGTTTCTTAAAAATCCATCAAACACTTTTTAAGCTATTGCCTTACATTCTAAAACCTCTAAAGTAGAGCTGGCAAAATACTGGTACTAAAACCATACACATAACCTTGTATCCTGGGAATACACAGAACTGAACACAAAATAAAGGTTCTTATTCACAGTATATACACGGGAGTATGTCATGGGAGTTCACTCTTGACAAATTTTAACCAAACGAAAATATCACGTTATTACAAAAATACAGTCATGCGCCACATCACAATGTGGAAAAAGATCTGTAAAATACTTTTAGAGTTATTGTGTTTACAAGACCAAGTGTATTCTACAACTGCTATATCATTCCCTTGCTCCCACACAGCACTGCTGCTATAGTTTTGAGCCAGTCGCCTGAAAATGAAATCAGGCATAAATCTTCATTCATATAATGTTTTTGTGAAGCAGGAATAAGATCCATCAAATACTTTTTTGACTTGTCATACTCACAATTTCTGTTTTGCTACAACTAAGCAGTGTTGCTTCAATTTTGGAGTGATCTGTCTAAAAATTTATGCAGTTCAGCACCCAATCATTGCCTCTGCAAAATTTGAAAAAGATCCATCGATTCTCCCAAGTTATGGTTTTAATGGGATCAAGTGTGAAAACTACCCTTTTTTGGTATCACTATGTGGCGCTGCTTTAATTTTGGAGTGATTTTTCTCAAAATTTCATCAGTTGTAATTTGTCACCTATACAATACCTGTCCAACATTTGAAAAATATCCATCAAACAGTCCTAACAAGCAAAGCATCTGCAGTGGTAATACTGAACTGCTCCCAGGATCTGTGGAATTCAAAAAGACGTCAGCCCTGTTCAGCAGGGAGAAGGGGGTATGCGGCATGCCGTTCATTAGGGGGAATGGCAGGAATAACGCTTCCACCAGGACGTGTCTCACTAGGGCCTTGTTCCCTTCCCGTCCCACTGCAACCTGTTATCTTGCTTAACCAGGACATAGAAAAACAAATGACGTCTCAGAAATCCACAGCTCTGTGGAAAGCAGCAACGTTGAGCTGTGACCTGACGCGTAAAAGCTTGTAATTTATCTGCAAAAATTCCCAGTCAGGTGGGGGGCAGTGGGGGTGGGGTGACTATTAATTCCTTTGCCTTCTTATGTTCTATATTGTGCATGGGCCACTTAAAACATAATTAGTGCTCAGCAACAGAGACATTTCCGGGAAATTACTTTTTTGAACGGATAAGCTATCTTGAGTTACAAGTCATAAAAAAGCAATAAACGCAGGATCCAAGCCACCAGCCGATGACGCCACTGCCCTGTAAAATCATGAGGCAATGATGACCCACAACACCCAGTAGCTAGGGCTACAGCAGACTGCTGATCATTTCAGAGTCACCTGCGAGGCTTCCTACATGCAGGAAACTGCAAAGAGTCAAGGACAGTTCCTCAGTACACACTGAATAATAAGCTACATTGACTCTTGTAAAATGAGTGTATAAATAAAAATGCACTGTAAATTATACAGCAGTGATACATTCAACTGCACTTACGTCTTTCCATCAATGCAGTGACGACTCCGATTACTGGCCAGACACATCTGAAATCTCTTAATAGCGATTTGAGGTCCCTTGTCATTAATTTAAAGGACATTGAGGATTCCTTTAACACACAAAGCAGGATGTTGAATTACTGCCAGAACTTCCTCTGATCAGACCACCACTTGGGTCCAGAAGCTGACAAACACAGCACCATTTTCATTCACAGTGATCACAGATCACACACACATACAGTAGCCGCACTAGCCGAGCATAACTGAGCCAGAGAGCGACTCCAGTAATTAATCCACCAATCAAAGCCTGTGGCTCTGCTCCCCTGTTAATTACACACTATCAGGCCCATGCCAGCACATTCCCAGGGAGTACAGCTGATGGCGAGAAACTCATGTCATCAGTAACAGGCAGGTGAATATCTCACATGCTACTTTGAATGGGTCAAAAGCAAAAACACCCCAACATAACCCAAAAGAACAGACAATTCAAATGGAGCACTCTGAAAGAAATTTAAGTGAAACAGTCCACCAAAAAACGTGCCTTTATAAATTAGACCTGTCAAGATTACTCAATTAAACTCGATTTCTCAATTTTAAAAATGCACCGATTAAAATTTGCCTTCTCGATTACTCAGCAATGTAGCAGAAGGGAGATGAGGGTCCAAATAAAGAGTGAGAACCTCAGTTGGGTGGAAACACTTCACGTTAAACGTGAAAATGCAAACTTTCAGGTTTAGGAACTCCTCCAATAATGGGAGGTTAGCCATAAATAACAATAAGCTATGTACTAATCAGCCTCTTGTAGTTGACTAGCTTGCCTTTGTTATTACTTTGCTATAAATGCATTAGGCTTAATTTACTTTCTACAATTCCTGTATCTCAAAATAATCACAACTAAAATTAAGGCTTAGCCACATAATATTACAATATACGGTACATAATAACCATGTAATAATTTTTGTGGACACATTGTGATATCGAGTAGGGCTGAAGTACGTCATAAGAAGTTCACAGCGCAATATTAGAAATTTATGCCAGAAAAACTGCAATATTTATAAAGCAAAAGGAAGAGCTGAAAACTTACTCAAAATTAATTGTGACCAAATACTGTTTCTTAACTAAATTTCTGCCAACTAAGCTAGTGATGTTGCTGCCAGTTGTGCCAACAGATACAAAGCAATGCTGACAAATCACTTGCTTTTACTTAATATAATCTCAATGGAATTCAAAGAATTTCTATGCAGAGGAAGATGAATGTCTTTTGGTCACTTTTCTATTCCTTAGTAATTTTTGTTAAATTTCTCACAAACGTGCCACACTATATATGAGTGAGTCCAACAGCAACGACAAGAATGATTATGATTGTCTCCGAGAGCACATGCAGAGCTCATTCAAAAGCAGAGGCAGTTAACTTTATACAGATTTTTTGAAACGTATACTACACAACGTGGAAAAGTAACCATTAGTAAAACTGCAAAGCTTGCTAAGGTTTGTTTCCTACGACTAAGCAACAAAGACTATCGCAGTCCTTGCGATGTGACGATTTATATTAACCTTGCATTTCGTGCAGTATACTATTGAGAGCAGTATACTGGCGTAGTGGGTAGCGCTGTCTAGCTTTCACGTTCTTCCTGTGTGCGCAGATGTACACCAGATCTGCCGTTTTCCCCCCACAGTCCACAAACAAGCAACTTAAGTGGATGGCCTCATGTATGAGTGAGTGAGAGGCTGATCGCGCAAGCACTCGTATGTATGTACGTATGTACGGATGTATTTATTTATGTTTTATTATGCACTAATAATAATAATGGCCCGCTACCCTGTCCCGGGTTGGCTCCTGCCTTACGCCATTTGAAATAAATATAAACAACATATACATTTTTTATTTTATATATGCATATATTATATATAGACAATTATTCAATTGTCAAATCAATAGATGACTCAATTATCAATATACTCGACAGTGACAGCTCTCTTACTACCATTACTATATTATTGATAAAACTGGGCAGGGAATACATGGAACAGCGTTTTTATTTCATCACTTTCAGCGACTTTGCGGCAGATGTTACTGAGGAGCTGACTGGCAGCACATAAAGCCAAAGCACCACCATAAAGACTGCGTCACGTAGCCAAAGAGCCAATGAGGGAGAGTGGAGTGCAAAGGGTTAAAACTGCAGTACAGGCTCTGTGCGTCAACGGCAAGCCGTGTGTGACACACCGACGTCCATCCGAGGAGGCCCTGCAAAGGCGCCCCACGCTCATGGCTGCCACCGAACGATGCGATGGCCGGCGGTGACGTGGCGGACGTCGTCCTGACGCACTGCACCGCATGGGCAGCGGCACAGATTGCACTGCAGTGCCTACACACAACCAAAAGCAGCAGAGACAGCTCCCTGCACTGCCACTGGGGGGCAGTGATGCCCAGGGAGTACTGTATCACCCATGACTGGCTCCCTGCAACTCTGCAGTGTAGCCCTCACCTTCAGCATCTCCTCATGGATCCCATAGTGGCCGTAGGAGATGAAGTAGGCCTCGTCCTCGTCCTCCCGCAGCTCAGCAACGGGTCCAGTGGACAAGGCCCCCGGGGCCGCCCCTGGGCCCCGGCCGGAATCCACATTCAGCACTAAGCCCTGCACCAGGACTCTGCAAGGAAATCCAAAGCACATCCCTAAGGCAATGGACAGTGCCCCACAAGGAGGGAGCTACTATTGCAGTGGTACTCCCCCCCATTTTTCCCACCAGAACCCCTAGACTGAACATTAGAGTGCCCTCTGCTGGACACTGGAGAAAGAACATACTGGACTAAACTATCACGATGAACTAGCTTATGAAAGCATATCAGCTTACTACTTATACAGATTATAAGTAAATATAGCAATTTACTAGTAAATATTCAGACTCGATGAATATTCAGACTACATGAAACTACTACTGTCCCAAAGTAACAAATACTCCCTGACTTTTAGTTACAGGTTACTTTACATTTGCTAATTTTACTACTGCAATTGAATCATACAGACATAAAACAATAAATAATGGGGATGACAATTATAAATACAACTAAAGAACAAAATAAAGGTCACAAAGTTTATAGAAGAGTGAAGTTCCCAAAATACAAACTTTTGTTGTGCAATTAGGTAATATTTCTTTAAACTGAAACAGATAACAGTGAACCTTATCTGTGCAATAGTTTGACCCATTATTAGAAACCACAGAACGACCTACATTTTACAAATGTTAACCTTGGCTTGTAAAGTCCCCCTGCACTTTTCCGATCTCCATAAGTGTATAAATACTGATGCCATTAAGGAGGGGGCAGGCTTTCTAAACTGCGCTGCTGAGCCATGGCTGCACTGGGACAGCCAGATGGCTGCACACTGACTTCAGCCTGTGAAGGTCCTCCAGGGCCCTGGTCAGGGCCTCCTCTGTGCGACCTGCTCTCTCTTCCGCACACTGGGCTCTGTGGAGGAGGGCAGCGGCGGACTCTGGGTCTGGGGCCTCGGTGTCCACATCCAGCCCACAGAGCTCCTCGATGTCTGCAAAGGCAAATGGCACACAAGCCAAGGCAGAGTGAAGCGGAGCTGGTCGCTATGCTGCCATGCAGTCGGCATCAGGAGGGACACCACCTACCGATCTGAAGCAGCGGGTCATCCTGCAGTGCTGGTCTCATGTAGCCGTCATTATCCCACGGAGGAGAATCTTCAGGCACACTAAGCAGCACCTCTGCACTGCATTTCTATGGATGACACACTCAGAGAGTCAACTTAAATATCAATCATACTGAATGTAAAAGCATTAAAAAAATAATGTGCACTTTGGGGGTGTTTATCTCATGGACGGCACCAAGTTTTATATACAAGTACACATAGTACATATATACGAGTTCACATAAAGTACACATGTTTTTCCATTACAAAATTCTGACTTGTTACTCCAAGCACATCACTGTTTTTAATGGCCAAATGTAGTGTAAAAAATGAAAAATGCAGTTCACAAGAAGAACTTTGACCCTGAACAAAGTGAAGTAGCCATTCTGAACTTTCCAACAAGCTCCAGCTCAGCCGTGTAGCTGTAATTGTAAAAACGTTACAGTTACAGTTCATAAGAAAACATTCTGAATTATCATTTCTTTGCAACCTGTGGTGTAGAACAGATGCTATATTTCAAAGGGAAATTAATAAAATAATAATAAAGAAAAAACATCTCAGCTGTGGATAGGTTTTCTCATGCCAAGTTTCATAAAAATCAAAAATTGTGATGCAAAGGCCATTTGTTGAATTGAAATAGAATGACCCAATAACAATAATAAATCCCTTTTCCAGTGACTCCTTTGTAAATATTCAATGTATCATGCATTAATAGTGCTTGAGGACAGTGTGACAAATGTATGTGGTTTTTAACAGATGAAGCACGTAATTTTAATATGGCTCAGAACTGCCATGATCAGAAACGATCTTTCCCAGGCTGGACACCCAAGGTAAACAGGTGTACAACATACCTGCCAACAGGTTCCACAGTTCTGGGTAGCCCACAGAGTGGATAATAAAAAATTCTGAGCCTTAATTAGAAGAGCCGACTTTCTTGGGAAAAAACAGCCAAAAGAAATTATACAAGTGCCTCAGCTCAGCAGTAAAAGGTTCACGTGAGCTCTTTGAGTCACACTGTCATAGCACTGCCTAGATCCACAGTACCCCAATCAACATGTGCAATTTATACACCCTGAGGACAAATTATCTACACTTTACCACCATGTCAGCTTTAGAACTTCAGTCACAATGACTATTTTTTCATCCTGTGAGGTGGCCATTAAGCTCACACCACTGAAAGGGCTTAAACATTACTTTTTCAAAAATTCCTTTTTGAATTTTATAGACTAAATGTGTGGAATTTTGCATGACATTTTAAAAGGCTTTAGAGGACATACATACAGCATTCACTAACAATAAATATGATAAAAATATTAATGTCTTCAAGATATTAGACAGTTCTATACAGTGCATAAAGTCCAAATCTTTTTCTCCATCACAACAAATACTTACTGCGGATCGTATGTAGTTTATGAGCTTTATATAGCCATAGTCATCCAGTTCTGCAAAGACATTTAATAATTAAAATAATGTGTTTATAATTTCAGCATCCTTGAACTCAGACAGTATTTATCAATGATAAAAAAAAACTTACTGTGTCTCTTTACATAACTTGGAACATCCACATGATGGTCGGATTGACAGTGCAAAAATGTCTCTTGTACAGAATACAGTAACCTAAAAAACAACATAATACACAATACATACAAGACAAGAACATACATCTTTCAACCACTTAAAGTTACTGGTGGGTATTTCAAATAGAACAAAATAGCAAGCCCCTATCACGCTAAAAAACTTTATATACCTTCTGATCGCAACAGTTACTGCACTGTGCAGCATGGCTGATGAGGAAGAATTGGTTCCAAAAAGGGTTCTACTTTGATTGCATGGAAATGGTTTATATTTGTGAAATCCAACATGGACCAATCTACTGCAATTTACAAACTCTGCAAAGATATTGTTCATGCAACAGGTGGTAACACAACCAGTTTTATCTACTATAATTTTGTTTGTATTTGTTGTGAACTAAGTTCAGAAATGCAGTTATTGAAAGGATATATGTTTATAAGTCTGTGCTCAAAACTTTGGACTCTTTAATAATAATAATAAAAAAAAATGAAAAAGCGCATTTGCTATAATGAGTCATTTTCTTTTACATGTATTTTACATACCTTAATAATTAAGTTTATTATTATTATGCTACATGCAGTGTTTATTGTATGGATAATTGTTGGTTTAGTGGTTAAATGGTTAATTAACATTACTACATACATTCCAAATAGGTTGCTTTGCAAACAAACAAAAAGACCTAATCTATATTTTGTGGATCATGATCCTAACCAAAAAAATTGTGATATGACATTTTGCCCATATCACATAGCCCTAGCTGAAGGCACAAGGCCAGTCCATAACAAGGAGCAGACGAAAAACCCAAACAAAATCACACAATATGGGCAGTTTCAAAAAGTCAATTCACCTAATGTTAAACTGCAGAAGGTAACAGAAATCCAGAACAGCATGGAAATAACATAGCGTGTACAATCTCTTTTTCATGACTACATTTACATACATCATGTTCAACGTGTTTTTCTAAAATCTAATCCAAACATTTTAATTACATTTTACACTAATGTAGATAACCTTAAGATGCAGATTCACAGGGGCTGTATTCTACGGCACTGTGGTTGTGTAGGTTGTGGAAACTACTGCGAGGAAAACCCTCTTTAGTTTAGTTTGCGGATGCTTACCGGTCACAAAACAAGCATGTGATGGTCACATTGTTGGGATCCTCGTCCATGCACTGCCACTGGTCATCGTCATCGTCGCTATCTGACAGATCTGGCACTTCGTCTGCAGCCGAAGCACTGCCCTCTTTTAAAAAAGAAGCATGTGCAACAATATGAAACTATCTAAGAAAACATATACACATAATGCAACTAAACCACTTAGTATACTTCGTGTTTCGGGTCCGCAATTATGAAAATCTTAACGAGTTACAGTAAATGGCAACCGATTTATGGATCTCAACTGAGATACCCATGTGATGCAACTTATACGATGAACTATGCGTCACATGCCCCTTACTACTAGAATTTTTTATTTTTTTTCTGCATCTACAAAAAAAAAAAGAAAACGCTAAGATTCATTCAATATTTCACGTGTACCTGTGTACTGCGCCATGATACCTTCTTCCGTTAATACGTTCATTTCCGGGTCATGTATAACATTACACAATTATGTTTTGACCACGTGAGGTCGCTGTGTCTTCTGAACAGTGATAACTTTTTTGTGAAAGTTTTTTTTTTCCCCGGGAAATTTATTTCAAACAAAGAGGTACTGTATTCACAATTGTCATACAAATATATTAAAGTAAAAAACAGAGGAGGAGTATGCAATCCGTTCAGCATGACTAATCTTTAGATTTCAAATAAAGTGTCGTTCCTTTAGCGTTAAAAGGTTTGAAACTTTTTTTGTTCTTCACATATTCGGTAAGTATTAAAGTTCCATATTTATCAGTCGATTGAAGCAAGGTTTAGAGCCAGACTATTTCACTTTGTGGATGTAGAATATGCCAAAAATGATTAAGAGTTGAATTACATTTGTTATCATTATCCAGCCCAAGAAACACCAAGTACAGCATCACGTCAAATATATCAATCTTTACATTAGTACCAGTTTTTCTATTTACAGAGTTTAGCATATCATTGCAAAATAAATTTGACTGATCACGGTGAAAAAGCAAATTAAATATTGTTTCTCTATCTGAATTGCCAAAAACACAGGCATATTAAATGTTTAGCTTAAATCATTACAAGTCCTCTTTAACAGGGTAAATTTGATGTTAAATCTTGAAGGAAACTTCTTTTCGTTTATTAATAATACAATATTTTTTTAGACTACAACAAGTACTTCCCACCTGGACTTCAGATTAAAAGAACTTTGCTGCAAGGGATGTAACAGTTCAAAGCATTTCTGCTGTGTCTTTTACTGTACGGTTTGTTCCAAATATCAATATCACCAATAATAATGTGCTCAGAGATAATGTTACTTTCTGTCAGATGACAATTCTTTATATAAACTGCATCAAACGCTACAGCATATTCTTTAGGTGTGACTGGTGCCTTAAATTTCTGAAGAAATTCTGAGTAGGCCCTTTCACACTGTCAGTACCTTTTTCTTGAACCAGAGACTTTTTATCGTATTCACACCACAGGTACTCGGCCCAACAGGAGTTATGGAACCCTTTTTATAAGGTTTTCATACCAGTATTTTTAAGTCCAGTTAAAACTGGCTCTGGTTTTGTGCTATTCGTTTGGGCAGGTGTGAACACAGTAATGGTGCAGACCAAAAAAACCATACTGAGACTCTTGAGAGGGTGTGAACATGAGCCGACCTCAACTGGACCCGACTTCCAGGTGCACTCCAAGAGTTTGAGCTGAACGAGGAGCCAGGTGTGCTTTGCATTCTGGGATGCGGCCGAGCCCACAAACCAGGGGAAGGGTCTGGCTGCAGAGCACAAGGTCCTCCTAGCGGAGGTTGCCTAGTGTTCCGCAGCCGGATTCTTTTGCATACCAGTAGCAGCAGCTAAGCGGAAAAGGAGATATGAAGTGAGGCCTTACTTGGTCTAGCAGCAAGGTACGTTGCCTTCTTGAAATCTGGGCAGATGACTACATCTGTCATCTCCTAAACACAACACTTTAAAACTCTGAACTTTTTAAAATGTTCAGTCAACAGCTGAAGGAGAGAGGATTTGACCCATCGATTGAACAGTGCCCTGTGAAAGGAAAAAAACACTGATGCAACAGTACATAAAAGTGAGAGATGTTCAACTGCATAGCCCAGGACACAGAACCTTCTTACTGTATTTACTGCATAGCCCAGGATACAGAACCTTCTTGCTGTATTTACTGCATAGCCCAGGATACAGAACCTTCTTGCTGTATTTACTGCATAGCCCAGGATACAGAACATTCTTGCTGTATTTACTTTCTTGCTCCCGCCACAGACACATCTGACTAATAAGCATGAATGTTCTCATGTTGTTGTTATGGTTGGATTTTTCTCTGTATGGAAGCAAACCAAACCGAGTGAGAAACGCTACAAGTTTATAAACACAATAACAGATTCAGACCAGAGAAACCGGTTTGAAAACCCCCATACTACTTACTCCAGTCTGCATACTTTTCGTTCAACCATGAACTACTGCGGAGGTTCTTACAGCCATTGCTCACTGAATGGTTGACCACTTGGAAGTTACGCAGAAATGAAGAGAAAGAGATGTAGCAGAATAAAAATTAAGCAGAAGGATTTTTTTTTTGTACCCTAATTACACTTAATGCATCATTAACACATTTTTTGCTTGCCTCTCCATATTTTTGCTTTGGAAAATTTGATCGCTAACCAATGTACTTTTCCCCAAGATAATGTGACATTGTTTTAATTCTGTGGAAAACCGAAAATCGATCTGCTTGGCAGATTTAAAAATCATAAACATATTTATCCTCTCATCGTTTTTGGTGCGTTGTTGTAGTTTCGTATGAAATTATGTGCGAAGTTTAGCCTATGAACTTTTAGTGTCTCCCCTGCTTATTTAGAATAAAGGTTCCAGTTCCTGTTGTGTGATGAGAAAGCAACACACCAAAGTGGCCAGGAGCTGCAAAAGTCCTTGTTTACCGGGACCAGGTTCTGGAACTTCATTGTGAAAGCACCTAATTTGGCAGTAACATACCATTTTTGTTTATCAATTGACCAACTAACAAAATTCCATTGTCAAACCATGATCAATAAAACAATGATTTATTTCTGTAGTTGTACTATTATTCCAAATTAAGTATGTGTGATGACCAGAGGTGGACATTTCAGGTCCAGAAAGTAAAACTCCAGACCAGGATTTTGTTTCAATCAACCAGTTGAGTATAAAGAGTCACAGTCACAGAGTACTCAACTGGTTGGTTGAAACAAAATCTTGGTCTGGATTT